>JAJHUR010076688.1:0-16126 GCA_027495735.1 Lutjanus campechanus | reverse complement strand
ATACAGCCTTTTAAGGATAACATTCAAGCAGTTTCAAGGTACTTGAATCAAGACTTTCCAGACTCTCAAAGCCTTTTTCATCACATTTAAATTATTTATTTTATCAGCTGTTCTCATTAACTTCTTTAATTAGAGCAGCCATTGGCCTATTAATCATTTAATCGATTGAAAGGAAATGTCTTGTCGATTATTTTGACAATCAATTAATTGCTTCAGTAATTTTTTAAAGCAAAATTGTCAAACATTTCTTAAATTTAAGGATTTGCTGCTTTTCTTTGTCGTTTTGGGTTTTGGACTGTTGGTTGGACAAAAGAAACAATATAAAGACATGATAATGAGCATTTTACACAATTCTTCACACTTTATAGACTAATTGATGAGTCGAATAATTGTGAAAACAACTGTCAGATTAATCAATCATGAAAATAATAATTGGTTGCATCCCTTGCTTTGATAATAATTATTTCATGTTTGTTCATTTCCAGAGTAAGGGATCAATATAGGACTTATCTAGACTGTCAAATAATAACAATGTGATCATTTCATTTCAAATGTTGAGAGATTTTTGGTTTCTAAAACCCAATAGAGTGTGGGAAAAAAAAAAAAAACATTCAGTACAGCCTGACCAAAAAGGAAAGAAATTGAGAAGATGGTGTGGTTGGGTTTGAGCTGGCACCGGCACTGGAGATTAAAGGATTACAAAAATCTGTCTAAAAAGCAACACAGATATCTCATCTCCTCCTGCCTCAATTTCTGTTAAGACACTCCATAAACTGGCACAAAGGACGGTAGGTTGTAAAAGCTTAGTATGCACACACAAGCACAGAAAAATAACTTCAGGCTCTGTGTGACAACAAATTCAACAGCCCCCTACTCTCACTGTAATCCATGCGTTAAACTAAATATTATACAATCAAATATTACGACACATTCACAACATTACAACGTCACAGGAAGTTGTATTACCGACCCCCAGTCACATGGATCTCCACGGTGTTTCTGTTTAAAGTTTGAGATCTCGCTGTCAATGTAAACAGAGTCAGAGACTCGCTGTCAGTGCATTAACATCGAGGATCTTCTCAGCAGTGGTTGAGAAACGTTGCTCTGCAGTGTGCAGCCTTCATGCGGTGAGGTGAATGTGTTTTAACAGTGGGAAGGGTCGAGGCTCTGGGACAAAACAAACATATCTGTCTTTACGCAAGATTATTATCATTACTCTTTACCGTTAAGTCTGCGCTTTACCAGGAAGTGTCACTTTCAAGGGAAGTCGGTGTTTTTTCATTGACAGCTAGTGGAGTGATCATGTTGCTGTGGATGAGTTTGAAATGTTCCCTCAAAAGTCATCCAAAATCAAAGTGTTCCCTCAGAGATGAATGCTTTGGACAGTAGGCTTCTGCTGCTGCTCAAGCAAGACTCTGATGTCCCTTGACTGAACTTGAACTCTGACAAATGGAAATTCAACAAAGCATCACATTACATTAATTTCCATCTAGTCTCTGAGTGTGATAAAAGTCTGCAAACAACTTGCTCCACCACCTTCCATTTGAAGCAGGGCTGTCACAATATCAGATTTTCACTAAAAAAAAATAAAAAAAAATAAATACTGGTCAAAGAATTTGAGGTATCTATGGAAAAAAAAATGCTGCCTGGCAAATTCATCTTTATTGTTATTCATGATGTGTTTATGAGGATCATGATCAAACTTAGACATCCCACTAACATAATTTCATTTTGCATGTGTGGACTTGGGGTAGCAGCACTAAATAACTTGAATTGCTGACCTAATGTCAATTATTTGCACGATAAACATCACACAAGCTGACGCCATATCCTTCTGCTTTGTCAGAGAATTTACTACTTTGAATTTACCCTCTGTATGCTCTCTGTTTTGCCCTGCCTGTAATGAAAAGACTGGATCTCACTGTTCATGTAAAGGGGAGTGGATGTAGGACAGGCAGTGAAATCTGGCCACAACAATAAAATCAAAAAGGCTCTAAACAAGTACAACTCTGTTTCCTTCTTGCTTCCTAAAGAGTCACTGAAAATAAAGAGCATACAGTAGGGTTAAGAGGCACTGGATTATTTAAGTGATTTATCATGTGTATTACTAATATGATAACACGATCTCAGTTTTTAAATGTCAAAGTTATCGGCAATACTGACATAATACAACAGACGCAGATTAATTTGAAAACTTAGTTAGTGTTAGTTGCAGCCCCGGACCAGACTGAGTCAATGAAGAGATGTGAGATTAAAAAAAAGTGTATATTTTAGATGTCGGATGGTACAATGGTTGTGAAGTCTAGGATGGTTGACAGAAGAATTTGGAACAGTTGTGGGACACTGAGTAAATGAGTAAAATGATCATATGAAATTACAGCGGCAGGTTATAGTTGCCCTTCCACGAGAGCAAAAAATGCTCAAGAGTATAAATATTCTCCTCTTGCAGTGACGCTGAGCTGGATACTTTGAGGTGTTTCGGCACCAAAGGTTCAATTATAGGATCTGAACTATCACATTTCGCTTCTGTTAACTGTACTGATTTTCCTCTAAGAGAAAAGCCAGAGGGCAAAGTTATGCAAAGGGGACATGACAAGGAGAAAGAAAATAACAGTACAGGTGTCAGAGGAGTGATCTTGGCACAGCCAGTTAAAACTAGAAAATGCTGCCTCTCCTCCTCCTCACTCATGTTGTTCCCCTCAGTGTAAAAGCCTGAGGGGAAACAGAAGCAGGTCTGAAACGTTAAAAACGCTCCTACCATTTTAAACACACATGTACACGCTGTTCTGACGGCTGAGCTCATAAACGCGCTCCAGCTGAGAGGAGCACGCAGACATGCACGGACACATATTACATCCTCCCTGGCCTGTGACTTTCTTTAAGAATCTGCAGCTCGGCATGAAGGCACAAGGCGAGCAAACGTGACAACCCCACCCCACCCCCCCGAACCCCCACCGACGGTGCCTAAAACTGAATCTGTCAGTCGGGTGATGTTCTGATCTGGCTGCATTAAGATCTTCACACACATCAGAAATGACAGCAAAGCCTGAAAACATTGCCCATCCAACGTTATCTCGACTAGGACTCAAACATAACGGCGTATGAACACGTGATGCATCTATAAATAATAAAGTAAGACCACCAACGTGCAAATCAAAGACTACAACAACCTCTTTAGGATGACAGCGAAGAATTATTTTCATGATTGATTGATCTCCTGATGATTGTCTCTTGCATTTATCAGGAACACGTGCTTAGAATATTTAAAGTACAAGTTAATGCAGAAAAATCTCCTCTATGACTGTAATACTATTATATATTCTATCATTATATAGCAGATTATTATTACTCAAGCATTAAAATCAAGGAGGATCATTTTGCTGTTGTAGTTAGTTGACGTTCTTGTATAAGACTGCGACTACAGTAATGATTTCATTACTATCAATCAACAGTCTCAGAATTTCAAATGATTAAATATCACTTGATAATATTACAGTAAATAAAAGGGAAAGCAGCAAATCCTCATATTTGTGAAGCTGTAACCATGAAATGTTCTTGCATGAAAAGTTAATAAATGATTATCAAAATAGTTGCAAATAACTTACTGTCAATCAGTTAATTGATTAATTGCTTCAACTCTACTTGTACATTTCCATATTCATACAGTAACTAGTGACTCAAACTGTGAGATAAAAAAGTAAAATATTTCCCTCTGAAATGTGGTGGAGTAGAGAAGAAAGTACTCAAGGCCCTCAAGTAACTTTGTTGTTAGGCCTAAGTATCATTCCTATTTTATTACTTATAAGTCATAGATTACTGTGTATTTTATTGTTTTGTTGTATCTGCAAAGTGCTTTGTAACACTTGTTTTGGTAAGTGCAATACAAAGACATTTTATTATTATCAGCCTCATGATGTAAGTACAAACTTAGTGTAATACAATGAGAACTAGAGAGCCACAGATCCTATTCCTTCACACAATAGCTTGATGTGTATCTAGAGTGAAACACTGATAAGTTTCTTTTTATACAGAAACAAAAACACCATATGGTCAGATAAATCAGTGGCAATTGCCGAGAACCAGCTGTTATCTGATAGGAAAATCAAACTTCATGTGGAAATTGTTGCAATAAGATAAATAAAAGGCCCTCCAGTATAAACTTTTTTGCCTGATACAGTGACTCATTTATCGGTCATTCAGACATGCTGGTATTAACTTGTACACATGGGATGAGTAATTCTCCCTGCCCCAAAAAATAAGCACACCTACTGTCTAACAAACCCTGCCAGAGGATATATTCTATCAGTAACAATACAGCAAGAAACCACACTTATTATCTATTACACACCCATTTCTGACAGTACGTACATGGGGTCAGAGTGTTTTTTACAAAGAATACATCTAAAACCGTCCATTTGTGTGTGATTCATACATTGCATGCGGGAAGGACACTTCCACTTAGCTGCAAGGCAGATTTTAGGTCAGTGCTTCTGAAAGCACGTTAAGGTTATATAAAGAACTGTTGACCAGACTGGGAAGATTCATGAGCCCACGCTGCCACCTTGTGGAGAAACAGCAGTACGACAGCGTGAGAGAAAGGAATGACAGTAACGCTGATGTCTCTGCTGAAGCACGATTTGATGTCACGTCTCATTAACAGATGAATGAATAAACAACCTTCAGGTGTGACTTATTGATCGTGACATCCAAGAGATGCCGCCCAGGAAATCAAAAGCACCATTTACCGTCTGACTAAAAGATCCACAGAACAGGAGGAACAAAGCAGTAAAACAGGAACCAACTCTATCTGCTCAAGCCAGTTTACAGTTTAAAGACTGCAACCGCACATGTTGCGCACAGGCCGGCAAAAAGTCGACTCTGGTCTACAATATCATACACTGCATGCATTATGTGCCAAATGGAGGCTGTCTGCTTGCTCAAAGACAGCACATCAGAGGTGGAGAGTTTTCATATGAGCACATCTGTTCTACATGATAATTACCTGGGGTTTACAGTGATGAGTATAATGCTGCTCTCGGATAAAACTGATGCGCCTGCAGAGAAAGCTCCAGACTGTGATGTGACAGTTTAACTTTGAATACTCTAGAACAGTGTTTTTTCAAAGTGGGAGGCGGGTCGCTCCAGTGAGGCTCCCAACAGTTTCAGGGGAGGCTCAGTGAGTTGAAGTGAAAATGAAAAATATTACATGAGTTATCAAAAGGAGATCAGATCACATAGAGCAGTCTAAATATGTGTGAAGTGATAGTTCGGGGGGAATTAAAATGTTTCTTCCATTTTCCCAGAGTCAGAAACTAATAAATGTCTTAGCCCAACATTACTGTTTCATAAATTAAGACTACACCTAAAACATTATGCAAAGATGTAGTCTGAAATGACGTCAGAAAGCAATATTAGACTGTCTAGACTCAATTATTGTGTTTCTATAGAGCAAAATAACAATGGAGGTGGGCATGATAATACCATACAAGATCATAAATAAAGCATCGTGGTGCTACAAAGATGCCCTGGTTAACAAATCATATTCTCCAGAAATAAGGGAACTTGCTTGTTTGGTACAAAACCCTGCAAAAAAATCCCATTTAATCATTTTTATATTTCTTTCATTGAAAATAAAATGCAAAAATGACCACTTTTTGCATATTTTTCAGCCCTGTTAGCTTGTATGTTGTTATGTATGGAGTGCATGTTATGAGTGAATCAGATGTGCAGAACATTACTGAAAGAATTTTCCTTTTGGAAAAAGACCCTGTGGAGCTTATCATCAACTCTATGTTTTGTTTTGTTTTTTACAGTGGCTCTAAAGCATTTGTCCATATTTGGTCTTTGCCGTTGGGGACTCCCCCTCCCTTGTAAAAGCTTTTGGATGGCAAGCTATTTAAAAAACAGGTGTGTCAACACTACATATACATAAATCACGAGTCAAAGCAGGTATAACTACAGCACTTGACAGGCAGCTTATCATCACTAAAATACATGAAAGATTAACAGGTTGAAGCGCCTCATAAAAACAGAGCAGCTTCCAACCACGTAGTGACATCAAACACAAAGCCAGAAAGAATTCAAAAGGAGCCAAATCTTCAAATGAGCTCTGAAACAAAGCCGCAATCTGTGCCTGATCATCTACTGATGACAGAGACTGCTGCTGCGAAGCCATGTGAGGATTATCAAAGCTTTTTGAGGCTTTATCCAAGTATTGGTAGTACATTTGAACGAGCTCACAATCAAAAACAAGCCTGGATATCCATTAAATAACACAGCTCATTGTCACAAAATCAATATAGTTGGTGTCTATCAGTACAAGGCTCTTTCTCTTTGACCCGGCACAACAAAGGACTCTTTTATATCACCTTTGGCACAACTGTTGACTGTTACAGAGGCAGTCTTGATTGATTAATGATTATCACTTCACTCGTGACCGCTCGGTTATTTTTAAACTGACTGTTCCGCTGTTGCTGGAAAAATTTCCCTCATTAAAAAAGTATTAACAAGCTGAAAAATACAGAACATTTAATACGAAGGCTGCTAATACACAACTGTTAAGAAAGGGAGTGTGCAAGTTTTATGAGCAAACAATCACTAACGATTGCACTTCTAACGTTAATGGCTCCAAAGGATGAGATCATGCTGATAAATTGCCATATAAAATGCAATAAATGCACTATGACACTTCCTTTGACATTTACTGTAGTTGGCTGTGAAATTTATTATTCCCACTGTGATGTTTTTCAACAAAGGAGCGCATGACTCACATGTGTTTACACAATCAACACCTGTGCATATGAACTATTTTTTTTCGACTGTTACGGTAAAATGTGTTGACTGAAGAATAGTAAATTATTTTGCCATGGTAAAATTATTCCAATGTGTTCAACATACTCATATACACATAATTATTCATAAGGTATAATTGTGGTTTAGGCCCATTACCAAAGCATGCTGTGTTGGAAGAAAGACTGTGCCTGCATATGCTGTGCAGTCTCACCTGTGTTGCTTAGTGATTTTGTTACGCTCTGTGTCTGCATCAAAACAACTTGCAGCGTCACACCTTTTCCTTGAAGGGATCGTTTGAATTCCCTGTATTATCTACAGTAAATGGCAATCAGAGCCCCACTTTGGAGAAGCAGGAGTCCCAGCACAGAAGCAAAGCAATGTTCTAATGTGCTGCTGAGGATGTATTTTAAAAAACAAAAAACAAAAAGAGTTGCTGGTCCACCACTGCCTTGATCTGTTAGTTTGCTTGGGTTATTGTTAACTCACCAATCAAGGCTGGCGTGGACTAGCAACTCCTGCCGTTCTGTCCTGCAAGATAAAATTGCTGCTTTGGATATCTGGCAAATATAACAGTAGTTTCCTGCCAGAACAGGCTGTCTGACAGCAAGGAAAAGCAGTGAAAATATTCCAAATATTGATTTTTTAGGTGGATAAATATGTTTTTCTGTCCACATCCATACATTGCTTAGGTTCCTACAGTGGCACTGCTAATGCTTCTCCAAACTGGGGGCGTGCTGACTGCCATCTACTGTAGGTACCACACTGACTGTGGTTGAATACCTCATTCAACCCCACTTCAAATAGCCCAAACCTTCCCTTGAAGTGGTGAAACAGCCGTGTATTTCTGTTTGCAAGGCTACCAACAGTGGTAAGCAACATTATATTCATTCTCTGTAACCTTTATGTGAAGCCATATTTCTCTGCTGGTTGTTGTTGGTGGTGGAAAGAGAGAAAGGTGTGCGTGGATAAGAAACAGATGACAGGTGTATAGCATGCTGGATGTGCATGCGAGTGTTTTCCTTTTACTGTGAGTCCATGTTGGCTGCTGTCCAAAAGTCAAATTATACCAGCACCGACCTGCAGGCTGAAATTCCACCCGGGGAGGCACGAGGACCTGATGAAAGGCCTGATTAATATCACTGTGGTGAGCTGTAACAGCCCTCTCACTGACATCAACCTCACTGACAGATATACAAACAGACAGCAAGTGAGCAGGTGAACAGAAACAGGGCAGAGTTCTGTAATACACAGACACACCCCTCACATCCCTGTTTTACCACATGACAGCAGTCACGCATGCACACAGCTGAAATAGGTCAGGTGCTTTCAAAGTCATGACAGCTGCAACATAAAGCTTTGAAAGAGCCAAACTGGACTCTGACATGTTAGTCACGACTGATACTGAGAATTGAAAACAGCTGATTTCTGCTTCAACAATCACACTTGTGGACAAATAGCTGTGCGAGTAACTTAAGGAGCGAAAAAAAGAGGGATATGTCATATGGATATGTAAGATTTTGAATCGCTTTTGATTCCTCTGAGAGTTGCACCCACTAGATCTGTCTTTCACAGCAGGGGCTCCCAAACTTGGTGACAAGCCACACATGACGCAACAATTCAAATGCTACACAAACACAGGACTGACTTAGTCAGTCTTGAAAGTCTCAAGGAAAATTAATTCACAAGAGGGATGAGCGAGTACACCATTATTTGTATCTGTTCAACCAACTAAATTATCTGTTTAAACCTGAAACTGAAATGGGTTTCCTGACTGTTTACCTTTTCATACACACCGTGCTCATTTCACTCTGCTCTTGCTCACCCTGGATTGTAAATATGGGTAAAAAATGCCTGACAGTTGGAGGAAAAACCTGCAGTTTTCAACATGGCAGGGTTGGACAGTATTAGCTTAGAAAGCAGGGAAAGGAGATGGATATTTTAAGAGTGGAAAGAGAAGAATAGACCAGAATAGAAAAGGGTAAAGGACAGATGACATGATGCACTGAGAACTGCAAAAGGAAGGGAGACAGAGGCAGAAAGAGAGGGTGACAAAGGGCGATAAACAGAGACAGAAAGAAAGCAGAGACAGAGCAGAGCTTGACATGACCACGACTGTAAACAAAGCAGACACACACACACTCTCTCTTAGACTGTCTGCAGGACAGTGGCTGATTCACGACAAGAAAACGGAGCGACGAACCGACGGTTAGACGGAAACACACATGTGGAGACCAAGCACAAACAGAGTCATGATGGGGTGCCATGAATTGCTGACAAAAGCCTCCACACAGTAAACAGTCCTGCTCTGTCTGCAGCTGAGACTATGTCAACATCGAAGCAGCAGTTATAGCACCCTCCGTCTCTCCGTTCCTCAAGATCAGACTCAATCTTAACATCTGAAAATACATAAACGGTTAGCTGCAGGTCACCGATGACCCACTGTGCTGATAATTAAATTAGACGCATGTGTACTGGTTCGCTCAGCAACTCCTGTTTTAATCTTGGAACTACTCAGACGTCTCAGCATTGGGGAGAAAATGTTTTAGACTGTTTGCTTTTATTGCCAACAGCTAAAAAAAACCCAAAATATTCAAGAGTATGTCTTTTTCCTTCAGTTATGGGTGCCAGGGTGAGGCTTATAGTGCTCTAACTTCCTCCATAGCCTGCAGGCATTATTGTTGCACTGACAACATGAATCTCCTGCTAAACCAGAACAGTACCGTGGTAACACTACACTGCTGCCACAACAGTACTGCTCCATTTCTCTGCAGCAAGAATTTATCAAATTAATGCAGTACAACTCCTGGACAGTCTCGACAGCACAGACTGCATCTTCAAATAGGGCATGAGTGTTTTTTTTCCAGGACATAGACTCTATTTAGACCAACCTTTGCGTTTTTAGAAACTATCTGCAGCTGGAATAACCACTTTTGGGCAGCAAAACCAACACAGCATTGAGTAATTGTACACACAAATAAAGCATTGCACAGCTCCCTCAGGCCGTCTAATAAAAGGCTAAACCTAAAGGGAGATGGAGGAAAGGGACTGAAGGACAGTGTTGGGCAGTGCAACTGGGAGAGTGTAACCTTGCCGACACAAAGAGTCATGAGCTAATGGAGGTTGATGTGTGATGGTAGGGGGTCAACGAGGGCAAAGCATTTGCTGAGTCACCAGTGCCCTCAGTGACTCAGCAGCCCTACTGCTTCTATTTGAGCTACTGATATTTTTACAATAGAAACGTCCAGTGAGCTGTTTTACACCCGCTGCTGCGTTCTGAAGGCTGACGGGGTGACCTCAGGGGACAGAAGATCAAGAGAATGTGACACTGGACTTGAAGATTTGAATGAAACTACTCATCTGCAGTTATGGCGAAACCAGAGAGAAAAAAATTGGTTGTAAAGATGTCTGGCTTCCCCCCAAATATAATGAAACTAGATGGCACGCAGCTTGTGGTGCTCAAAGCACCCAAATTGTTTTTAAAAACTCAACAGCAATGTCTCCAGAAATTATTAACCTGTTACTCAAGATCCACATACTTTGATGTGAACAGTTCCATGTAAGACCTATTTTCTTGATACCAAACTACAGCCAGCAAATGTATTATGATGCAGCAGGAATCATGCATCTACTAATGGGATGTAAACATTGATGCCGTCCTCCTCGGCTCAGCTGTAATGTTAGCATCACTGAGCAAGCTAGCGCGGTGATACAGTTGGTGGGTGTAGTTTGGTAAAAAGAATTTGTTCCTTCTAAGCTTGCCACAGTAGTGGGTATTACACAAAACTCAGCAACTCAGACCAAGACAATCTAGATGGATAAACAGCACTACAAGCCAGAGAAAAGATACGCATTTTTGATTTTCAGGTGAACTGTCCCTTTAAAAATCAACACTTCATTACTGCAAATGACAGTATGTAAAATAATTACAGGTGCTGCAGCCTGAACTACAATTTACAATAATAACTTCCACTTCTCCTTTAGTTAAAATCCCTCATCAGTAAAACTGAGTTTACATGAGAATAAACAGATTTGGCAGCACATGGCCGTCCATCCTCACCTGTCCTCCTCTCCTTCAGCGTGCTGAGTCCTGAGCCCTGCAGCAGCCGCCATGAAGGCGCTGGCCTCAGCTGACATCCCCATGTGGGCCAGTGTTCCCGCAGCCCCACCAGCCTCCGCAGCCCCCTCTCCACCTGCTGCCGCCCCCAGTCTGGGCAGACCCAGCAGGCCTTGGTGCTGGAGCAGAAGCTTCTGTGCGTCCTCCAGCTGGGAGGCTTTTATGGAGCTCATTCCTCCGGGAACCTGGGTGGTGAAGGTCGCACCCGGGGTGAGGAGGGGCTGGAGGACAGCAGGCAGAGGCATATAGGGGGTCCCGTGGGTGTGTGCTACTGGGACCGTGGCAGTGGAGGGGGGCTGGACTTGTGGCTGAGGTTGGGGTTGAGCAGGGAGAGTCTGAGGCTGTCCTGTAAAAGCTGCTGGGGCAGGTGGGGCCACCTGACCTTGAAGGGGCAACTGCGGAGTGACTCCTGGAACAGGTGTGATGGAGATTCCTGTCGTAACATGCGGCAGAGGAGGCTGGACTTGAGTCTGGAAGGGAGCAGTGGGCTGGATGAAGTCAGGCTGTCGGATACTTCCCGGGGCCATGACCCCTGCATGGAGCTGAGGTGCAGGGTATCCTCCCTGGGGTGGAGCCTGGTGCGGATCCACCACGTAGGGAAGCTGCTGTGGTAAAACAGGAGGGGGTTGAGTTACACCGGCCTGTGGTGGTGCTGTAGGGTGAGTGAGAGGAGCCACTGGTTTCACAACGACCTCCTGGGGTGAAACGTAGGTCAGAGGAGTGGTTTGGGCCAGCCCCTGTGGTGGACTCTGCATGGCTTGTGGACTGGTGAAGTCTTGAGTCGGCTGCTGATAGGGCTGCAGCGTGTGAGGCGGCTGTACGGCAGGTATTACCTGACTAATCCCAGTGTTACCTGCCTCAGTCTCTGCAGCCACCTCTGCACCTTTTGGTGCTTCCACTACCGCTGGAGGAGGAACCTCCTTTTCATAGTATTCAGTACACGTCCATCTTCCTTTACGGAACGGCTCAGAGTTAGTGTCTAATTTGACCACCCTGAAACGAGAGCCAGTGGCTGTCTGAGTTTGGGTGTGCTGGGTTTGAGTGTTGGGGCCCGCTCCTCCTCCAACAGGAGCTACTTGCCCGCTCATGCTAGTGTTGTCAAAACCTGCAGGCCCTGAAGGAGGACCTGCAGCAGCAGCAGTGACAGCAGCAGACACATTTGAAATGTTAGCACTGCCTTGTAGATGTGGTTCAGTGGTGATGCCACCAGCAATAGGGGCTAATGGTTGGTTTGTCCCACCTGCAGGTTTAGTGTTATCCAGCATCCTCTGTGGCTGGCTTGGAACAGCTTTGCTAGCTGGGCTGGAATTAGCCAGGGGAGCCACGGGAAGAGATGGCAGTGAGGGCTCACCTCCTCCCAAGCTATCAGAGTGATGATGGTGGGTCTGGCTGTGTGGCTGCTGAGGATAATAAGGATGAGGCATGGTCCCATTTACCATAGAGGTGTGCTGCTGAGACCCCTGAGGGATGGAATGAAGGTGAAGAGGCTCGTTGGGCGACACAAGTCCAGGTGTGTCGACCCCGTGTAGACTGTTCAACGTCTCATCAGAGGAGCTTCTCTCTGGCACACCTGTATCTGTGGCTCTGGACACAGAAACATCCAGCATATCAGAGGAGGAGAGGTCTTCTGTATGCGACTCATCCATGTCATCATAGCTCTCAGTGTCATCTGCTAAGCTGTTGTTGCCGCTCACGTTGATCTGAGCTGAAGTGACGCTTGTGATCTGGAAGCCACTCTTCTTCTTCACCTGCAAAAATATGTACTTTATAAGAAAATTGTTTGACATCTTATATTTGTGAATTTGAAATACTTAATACATTATTTACTGACAATTTTTATTCTCATATAAGACATTTTTATCTGCAGCCGACAGGTCCGTCTTCAGCTAGCTTTTTAATGTTTCTATCTGACAAATAAAAAAACAAAAAATATATTATGCCTAGCAAAATGAAACCTTACTTACATTGTAGTGTTATTTACATTAAGCCAGAGTTGCTGTCCACCTTTGTCTGGCATGTTGTTGTTGCTGCCGTTGTCACTTCTACACTGAATTGTGGCATATTTATGCTGCTGAAGTGACATATTTCCCCTGACAAACTCTACACCTTGCAAACTATTGGTTTCATACTGTTTTAGTGTACTAAATAGCATGTTACTATGGAGTTTCAGACACAGCAAAACTTTTATCCATTCCTCATACGTTTGCTCTTGAGTGTTAAGTTTTTAAGGCCCCCAAACTCATCACACACCGAGTATCGCTCCTCTTAGAGCCCTATGCACAACCCTTCAAGTTGAAAGATGCAAAGCTTGACAGGCCTGCTGTGCCTAGTTACAATTGCTGTGATTGGACAGTTGCTGTTTGGAGGAGGGGCTTAGTGAAGGGTCGATGATAACACAACATTCATTAAATTTAATTTTACAGTCTAGTAAAAATACATCAATTGTATTATCAATTAGTGCACACACATATGTTTCTTTTATCAAAATATGACTAATGTATTTCAAATAATCTATGAGTTATGAAGGAAATTAAAAAAAAAATGTTTCAATTGGCCCCAGTCTCCCCTGTTTGTATCCATCTCTGTTCACCTGAGCTCCAGCCTGTTGGGACTGCTGCTGGTGGTGGAGTCCGGGAGAGGAGGATCCAGCCTGGGTTGGATTGTCGTCACCCGTGTTGACACCACTGCCCCCGGCTGCAGAGGAGGCGGACGCCCCGCTGCTGCCCCTCCTGAAGTGGTACGCAGTTTTCCTGCCCCCGGTCCCAGGCGGGTCTCCAGAGAAGTCTTGGTGGTGCATGTTTACCGTCAAACAGTTAACTAGAGGCCAAGAAGTGGCTACCTACCAGCTAACACAGATGCTAGCTAGCTGGGTCAGCTGCAGTACCGCGATACTAACGAGCCATAAGTGAGAAGTCAGATGATTTATGTCCTATAAAAAAACAAGTTCAACGTCCCCGGCTGCAGTCAGGTTGAAATGATAGCTTATAAACAGTGTTCCTCTTCTTAGCACGAGTATTAATCCAACTTCAGATTGATAAAAACATTGAATTCAATCAAGCAAATAAAATAAACAAAGAATGACAAATTCAGCTAGCCGTTCGTTAGCTTAAAGCTGTGCAGCGATTAGCCACGGTCTTCTACAGCTTTCTGCACATTTTCACAGCCAACTACAATTATTTTCCGGATATTAGTGTTTAAATTGAGCCCACATAGACAGTTCAGGTGCACTCAGGTGGTGTACAAAGTGAATGGGGACGCTTCTTCTTAGCTGGCCGGTGTGTGTCGCAGGAAATCTGCCGTCGCATCCATTCCTCTCCCCAGACGTCGAATATCCTTTTCCCCCGAGACAAAAACAAGCCTGCTGGAGAATAAACTCCGTCTGTCGTCAAAAGACAATGGTGTCCAAATAATATCCGTCTTTGTAGTGGCAAAAAGTGCTGGCTAAGTCCATCTCGGTGTGTGTTACATAGTCCGTGTTTGCTGTATCATTGCCGGTGAGCAGCAGCAGCTAACGGGCTGTCAGTCGCTGCATCTTCTTCGGCGTCTTGTTTTACAGCCGCTGTTGGCATCCAGCGTAAAGGCGCAGTACCTCCACCTACTGGTCAGGAGTATGTATCACACAATCAATTTAAAATCTCAATCATAGGTACTCAACTGCTGCTTTGTCTGGGAGCCAATTTTGCCAAATAAATAAATAATAGACTAGATCAACATTTAAAGACCTATTATTAATCTTTCTTTGAAATTATTTACTTTTAAATAACTGACGTATTAACTGATTAACTAAACCAACTCTCTGCAAAGAGTGACAGATGAATCAGATATTTTACTGAATTTAATAACTCCAAATGCATTTTAGTTGTAAATGCTTTGGTAACATTTGGCATTAAACATTCCTCCAATCACTCAAATGTTGGAATGATTCATAAGCATTACCATAAACATAATGAAGCATTACCATGGACAGAATGAATATCATAATTATGCTTAACTGCCCCTCCTTCCTTGGAAAAACTGTGATTTTTTTTTTTTTTTTAAATACTGAATAAGAAAATGGTTGGAGGACCACTCAGCACCCTATCCAGTTGATCTAAATGCCTCCCAAAAAGAACTTTAACAGAAACTCTCACTTACACTCCAAGGTCATTACGGTTAACTAACTAGACATGTAAAAGCATTTTAGTTGTCTGAAATTAAAATAAAACCCAGAAAAAACAGAACAACTAACTGAAATGATATTGTTTAATTAGAAAACTCACCAAAATAAAATAGGAATATACAGTAAATATCTTCACAACTGTAAGTAATTACTTTCACAAAGTGTTGAGTTATCCCTGGAAAATAGCCCCATTTAAGTTTCTTTAAAGAATTAATTAATTAATTAATTAACTAACTAGAAAAATTGCATTTCCTTGTGAAAATGCCGAGGGAATGCATATTGCTGAAAAGAATTTGAAAAACGCTGCTGAAAATGCAGAAATCTCACATAAAATGATAAAAGTATAATACTGAAAAATGTGGAAGCTGAAACATGCAAAAGTGGCAGAGATGGAAGCTAGTAAAAGTAAAAAAGAGCGGTAGTTGTAGAAGTAGAAATAGTAGTAGAAGTAGTATTACAAGTAGTAGTAGTAGTGATAATAGTTACAGTGGCATATGAGAAAGAAAAAAAGAAAGAGAGAAAGAAAATGAGAGAGAAAAGGAAGGAAGAATGAAAGAATTTGACCTGAAACAGCTCAAGGGATGATTTAATTAACAGTTTAAAAAGACTGTAGTCTAAAATGTCAAAGAAGAAGACAGAAAGACAAAGACAGAAACACAGGCAGACAGCCAGAGTTAACCCTGAAATAGCTCAACGTTTGTAATCATTAACAGTTTAAATCCAATTGGCCAATCGCCTGTGTGTAACAGTACAGTAAAATTTGAATATTGACATCACTTAATACATTCTGTATTCAAATATAACTGTAACGTTACACACAGAATCAACTTTGTGTGATGGCACAGTGAAATTTGAATACTGACAAGACTGAATCAGCCAATAAGCTGTGTGTGATGGCACAGTGATATTTGAATATTGACAAGACTGAATCAGCCAATCACCTGTGTGTGATGGCACAGTGATATTTGAATACTGACAAGACTGAATCAGCCAATCAGCTGTGTGTGATGGCACAGTGATATTTGAATACTTCCATTGTAAAAATTTGTTAAAAAAAGTTC
>JAJHUR010076686.1:0-21820 GCA_027495735.1 Lutjanus campechanus | reverse complement strand
AGAGAGAAAGAGAGAGGGAGGGGCAGGAGTGTGAGGAGGGCATGGATCATTTTAAAAGCACAACTTGTCATTTCTACGTAAGGTTTTACAGCTGCTGCCACAGCCTTTGGAGCAGGCTCGTAACCTGGACTAAACTCATCAATTCTGGTCATTTTACTAGTCAGCAGCCAATAAAAAGTCCAGCAGCACTTCGTTATTATGCACTAGTCTGTTACTGGCAGGGGCGAGCAACTATTTCCCTTTTGCATTATGCCGCCGGGGCTCAGAGGGCTTGGTTTTATGCTCTGGTCTGACTGTTTGAACATAACAGGGCATAGATGAGCCGGTCTAATGGGATTAAGGTGGTGCATACTTACAGAGGCCAGAGCTTTGCCCAGGGTATCGCCTGTCTGTGACCCTCCTGACACATTTCTCTGACTCCCTGAGACTGAAAAAAAGAGTAAAGATTGTAAAATATGACAATAAAGAGCAGGCAAACCTGAGCTTTAATAAACAGTGAATGATCTCCATTTCCTCACCTGTTGAATTCTCTGAGGTGTTGATTGATGGAGTGCGTGGTGCTGTGTTGTTGCGGTGAAAGGTGGACATAGGTGGGAGACCTCTGTTCATGTCAGCAGCCATCACTGAATGTGGGGAGTAGTCCTGAAAGGTAAAACAACACACACATATTTAATCATTCACAGGGGTTAATAAGCGCCACGCTGCTGTCAACATCCAGCGTCCTGGAAGTAAATCTCACCAGGTGACTGTGCGGCGGAGGCTGCAGGTTGCTGTAGCTCGTCGGCTGCGTCTGGTGGGTTGTGGCTGCTCCCAGTGCACCTTCATAGCCCTGCTGGCTCAGCCCGTTTACGGCGCTCCAGATGTCGGGCGAATTGCTCGTCCCCTCTAAAAAGGATAACGATATGTTATAGCCTGCACTGGAACAGCATCTCAAGCAGCCGGTGGAGTCGTGAAGCTCCACAGCGGCCTCTATGGACACCATGAAGACCTATCACTCGATTATTAATTTATATAACCGATGGGACGAACTTTATGTGAGGTCTGTGAATCACAGGAAATACACAGATTTTGAAACCCACTTTAAATATGATAATTAAACTCTAAATTTAATGTAATCTTAAAGTGCCAGTGTGAAGGATCTAGTAGCATCAAGCGGTAATTTTACAAACACTTTGTCCGTTCTAAGCTACTGTAGAAACATGGCGCTTCAACATGGCGGCCTCCATGCAAGAGGACCCACACCCTCTGTCAATATAAAGGGCTCATTCTAAGGTAATGAAAACACAAGAACTCTTATTTTCAGGTGATTATACACTGATGAAAACGTACTTTAATTCTATTTTTATGCGATTGTTTAACTTCAATATGATTTAAAATTAAATATGACTTAAATATCTTGACACCTGTTGGATGAACTACCATGAAAGTACAGAGACATTCTTGGTTCTCCGAGAATGAATCCGAATGGCTATGAACTATAGACTTTTCCTGTAGCACCACCATGAATTTAACATTTTTGGTTAAGTAGAGGTTTAGTAAAATGTCTCAACAACTTATGGCTCAATTGACATCGAGGATCCCTATCCAGGTCAGCATCTTAATTACTTTGGTTTATGACTAAACCTGCAAAACAGTATTCCTCTGTAGCTGCACTTTGTGCTAATTAGCCAATGACAGCATGCTTACACGGGAAACTAAGATAGTGAACATGGTAAGAATATGGCTCATTATTGGTTCATCTGCTGATTATTTTCAAGATTAATTGCTTTAATCTTTAAGCCTACCAAATGTGCAAAAATTTTGAAAAATGAGTCCAAAGTGACGTCTTTTGTCCAACCAACAGTCCAAAACCCAAACTGTTTGTTTACTACCATAAGTGACAAAGAAAAGCAGCAAGTTCTCACATTGTATCAATATATTTGGCAATTTGCTTTCTTTTGATCGACTAATCAACTAATCGTCGCATCTCTAATGGCAACATTATACTTGCTAAACATCAGCATGTCAGTATTGTCATTGTGAGCAATATAACACGCTGATTTTAGCATTTACCTCAAAGAACTGTGTCTAAATAGAGCTTGGACAACTCTTGGTCTTGTTTCTTGGTTGTTTTTTTTTTATCTTTTGTTTTATTTTATGGGTATGTATTTCTTATGCTCTGCAATCACTGTTGTTTGATTAGGATGGGGCACTGCAATTTCCATGATTTTATGGATGAATAAACTGAACCTTGAACCTTGAACATGCACTAAGAGAAGGCCAGCACAGTCAGTCATCTAAGCAGGTCAGAGCAGGTCACTGGTTTGCTCACAGAGTTCTGTAAGTGTGTTTGGTATCATACAAAAGGGACGACTGGACCAAAGTAAAATGTTGATTATCCGAGCTCACCGAAGAAGGTGCTTGCGAACACATTGCTGGGGCCCTTGATGGACGGATGTAAAGATGAGTTCTGGTTGATGTCGTCATTAGTGGGAGACTGCCCATAAACCTGAAGAGAAGAGCTTGTTTAAGGCATCGTCGGAAAAAAAAGCAACAACTCTGAACCACAGCATAATGCACACAAACACTGATTCTCTATGTGTCTGTATCACTCAAACGGATCTTCCTGACACAAACGTGAATACTGCGAGCGCGAGCTGAAGCAACAGTATTACGAAAACAAAGCAGAGAGCTGATGCACACTTAGAGCTATTGCGATAATCCATAAGCTGCAGATCCATGCACCTCCTCATCCGGATTTAGGAACCATTCACCATGAGAAATCCCTGCCCTAATCGTGATCAGGTTCGGCTGGCTTCAGAGGACTGGGATACAATTCCCAAATGAAATTGAATTACAGGCCTTCTCATTGGAGAAACCCAACAGAGAAGTAATGATCCCCCTCTCTAGGAGACAAAATACTGTAAATAGAAAACAGATCTAACATTCAACCAAAAGATACCTTTGGTTAGTGTTTTTTTTCTTTCTTCTTTTAATTGTAAAGGCTAGAATCTGCACATATGCACAGAAAACACACCAACACATGCTCACTCACTCAAACACACCAAGAGGTCTGGGCTGCACCTGCACCTCCCTCGATTGCTTTGATGTGCCCCAGGAAATGAAAATAAACCTCCCTGCGCAGCATCAATGGGGTGTCAGTTACCCGGACGACAAGTTCTGTAAAGCAGGCTATTAAAGACTCTCTTGAGTATGCTCGTGCAAGGCTCACACACACACAAAGACGCACACACTTAAGCACACACACACACACACACACACGCAGCCGTGACCCTGGCTGGCATGAGTCCCATGGTGATTGTGGGCTAGGCCAAACAGAGGAGCCCCTGCCGACACTGGGCCCGTCTGAGCCGCCATGGGCAGCATATGGCGGAGGATAAAGCCAATTGTCCTCCTTACCATCAGCATAGCAGGCGACCCGTTAATAATGGTCACACCCCCGCCCCAGCACGCCCTCTCTGGCCCCCGTTGGAGAGGGGCCGTCACCATGGCATCCTCTTTTAGCATAGCATTGATTTAGGAACCATCAATCATGGCATCACAGATGATAAGGGCAAATAAAGACCACAGCTAAGGCAGAATTTAAACATTATAAAACTCTCATATGTGCTTGAAATAATCAGTTTGAACATGTGTCTCCTTTGGAAATCTTTTCAAAGTTATTTTAATGTAAAAATTGTTTAAACTTGCACAAAAAAGACATAAACAACTCCACTGTTTTCCTATTGTAAACGCACACAAGTATTATCATGCCAGATGAGTGAAATATCAACTTGCTATTCAGGGCCTATGCTGTGCTCCACCATGGCCAACTCCAGCCACATGCAACCAATTTTCTGCCTCTGTGATCCACGATGTCTGGATATGGTTAGTCTCACAGAGATCAAAGCTGCCTTTGATAATGGCTGCAGTGGTGGAGGGACTGCTCCAACATAGCAGGGTTAAATCAAATAGAAATAACAGCAATCTGCTTCATGTCAAGATGTTTGCTGCTGCTAGGCTTTGACTACACGGTGCTTATAGCTCGACAGGAAGCATCTCGAGTCTCACCGGTGCATTTTAACAGGAGTTTGTCAACATGAAACCAGAAGGTAACTAGCTGGATGCTGGCATTATCGTAGGTGCTCTTATTGCAAGTTATGTGATTACTTGAGGATTTTTATTGTCAGATAGTTATATTCTTATGTAAACATAATGTGGAACTAAATAAAGAAATAAATCAGGGCTGCAACTAACAGATATTTTCATTATCAATTAATCTGTGCATCATTTTCTCGATTAATCAACGAGTTGCTTGCGTGATCACAGTTTCCCAGAGCCCAAGGTGATGTCCTTAAATGTCTTGTCTTGTCCATAGCCCAGAGATTTTTAATTTTATGTCAAAGAGGACTAAAGAAACCAGAAATAAAATCAGAGAATTTGGACAATTTTTCTATAAAAAAAATGACTCAAGAATCAGAATAGTTGGCAAATAATTCAATAGTTGACAACTAATCGATTAATCAACTAATAGCTGCAGCTCTACAATAAATAGTCCACTGACCAACAGGCAACTCGCAGAGATTTCTAACACAAACTCTTGTTTCTTGCATTAATTCAAGTTGCAGCCACTGAAGTTTCAACACACAATTACAGACAAATCCTCAAGGAAGTGACAATGAAACTACAGTCATGACCTCTCCAAAACACACTCTCACACACAGAGAAAGACACACACATGCAAACCAACTAGATGAAACAACAACCTATTATATTCCAACAAATGTTGTGTGCAGAGCAGGAGATCTAACTCTAAAACGTCTCAGTAAAAGGTGATATACATCTTAAATTATAATGGTCTTAACTTTTATACAAGTTGCATGTGCGAATGCATTTCTTACTGATGCAAAATTGTGGATAATATCAGTTAGAGATCACAGAGATCAACCACTGTTTACAGATGAAAACTAGTGTTTCATTATGTGAGTCAACATCTGAGAAGACAATTAAAGAGTGCAACAGCATCCTCAGCAAACACCCTGACAGTGTCACCATGTATCCTTAGGAGAGAGAGAAAAAAATCAAAGAGAAACAATAAATAAGAAAATAAATGTACTTACTGGTTTCATGTTGTAGCAATGCATCAATGAGTTGTTGCCTGTGCCTGAGACAGGATGAGCACAGTACATAACTCTGTCTGGTTCAGTGCAAGAGTCCAAGGCTTCACGATACAGTCCACACACAGCTCGTCTCTCCCCGTGTCTCTACTCATGTGTGTATGTAGTCCACATGCACTCCTTCCTCTAACCTACCCCTGCTGGTCATGCAGCTACCCGCAGACAACTTATGCAAATAAGGGCTGGACCATTCCAGGCAGCAGAGAGGGGTGGCCAAGGGTTGATGCTATTACTGTACTTTACAAGCCTGGTCCAGAGTATTATGAGCATCATTTTTTATTTTTTATTTTATTTTGTTAGAGAAAATTCAATTATAGTGTAGTCTTTATTGTTTGGTGACTATTAAAGGGTCTGCTTGTGCAAAATGTCACCTTAAAAATAGCTGACACTTGTAAAAATCAGGGAATTCCCCACCCACGCATGATCAAACACCTTGACCACACCAAAGCAAAGAGAGAAAAAAAAAACAGCCATCACCAGTGTGGGGTTGCACATTTTGTTTTTCAGCTGTCATCCTCCTTCTATGGCGCCCTATGTTGGTGTAAAATCATATGCAAGCAAGTTCAGAAATCCCTCCTCAGGACCTGCAGCGAGCAGCGATGACGCCATGAAGATTATCTCCTGTTAGACAGGTAGAGGTTTCCAGTAAACAGAGGACACCACACCCCTGTCTGTCTGCCCTACATTTACAAATAGAACAAGGTCTTAATTTGTAGGCACGTGTGGCGTGGCGAGCTCCTCCAGCGGCTGGGTTAAAGGTTATTTATACGGTACAGTCTGTCTGGGTGAGCTGCTAACGTATAACACCTAAACAGTCAGACTTCCTGAGTGAGGTAAAATCCACTGTCTGCGGCCCCGGAGCTGCTGACATTGACTCTGACCTCCCGCTTGTGCAAACAAACCGCTCAGATTTATGATGTCAGGATCATTTCCTCACACGCTTTCATTAGGAGGGCAACTGCCTTACACTGCGAGAATAAACTATTTGTTTCAACTTAAAAAAAAGTTGGTGTCCGGGCCGCCTCGAAATTTTAAGTTGACTGAATTTAACTTTTCTAGTCAAATAAACTTAATTCAGTTGTACTTGAGAAAACATGTTAAATAAGTTTAAGATATTAAGTTGGACCAACAATTCTTCAGTCACACTGATGAACATTACAAACAAATTTTATTTTATTTTACTTTTTCTCACTTTGAAGAGTCACTTCTTCAGTTTTAACTCTCAAACAATCATAATGGGAAGTCTGCTAATATGCATAAAATTAGTTGGTTGAACTCTGTAGCGTACATTCATTCAACTCATCATTTTAATATCGTAAAGAAAAAGTTGAGATAACTCAAAATTTCAAAGCAACTTAGTGTAATAGAGTTCTGTGTTTTAGTTCAACTCAAACTAATAAATAAGCTAAAAAGAAGTCTTGCCAACCCATAATCTTTAGTTGACATCATTTGCTTTGCTTCTTCAGATAAACTTGCATCTTTAACTTTTAGAAACTTAAGAAATGTATTTAAAAATTGGTTACAGTGAGCTGTGAACCTTATTTGTCATTACTTGCCTGAACATTAAATGGTTTTGATTGAAAATAATAAAATACTTAGCAATGATTCACTTTTAGTTTGCTCAATATATTTTGAAATGCAATTTCTTGAGGTTTCTAAAACTCAAAGATTCAAGGTTAATCTAAAGCAGAAAAGTAAATTATACCAACAAAAGATTAGTAGTTGGTAAAACTTTTTCAAAATGTTTGAGTTGGACTCAGAACTCAAAAATCAGTTTTCTAAACTTTTTTTTACAGCAAAGTCAAAAGACTAGATGAAATTAGATGAATTAATGTTTGTAAGTTCTGATGTGTTCTGAAAATAAACGCTAGAAATTTTAAGTTGAACCAACATCTCATATGTCATACTGACGAACAAACTAACAGTGCTCATAAAATAAATACTAGTAATCTCAAGATTGATTAACTTGAATAAATAAAACCTTTATATTTACATTAATTTGATGAGAAAAGATAAGTTAATTCAACTTAATTCCTGTATGGAACTGCTCATATTGATATATTTATGCCAGAATAGAGGTCACGTAAACAATGCAGGCAGCTGATCTGCTGTATTTTGTGCAGTATTCTCTGTACGCTCCATGAATATGATTCAGCACGCGGAGGAAAACACCGCAGTAGTTGGCGTGACGCTGCAACCTGCAGCGTGCCACACTGTCCTGGCAAAGCAGTTAGTCCCAGAGAGACCTCACAAGAATCCAATCAAATTATTCCCACTTAGACGGCAGCAAAGTCTTTATCTCAAACACATCGTCTCACTAATTCTCCAGTGTTTACACTGAAGCCAAGGGCGACTGTGAGTAATATGGTCAAAAGAACAAAGATTTGGGATCCCTTCAAGACATCTATTTCTATTTAATAATAATTCATTTAAATGTATGCAGTGTTTTATGGCAGCAATGGGCTGATAATATACCAACTGTAGAAAATCATACAGAATCAACTAATCTTTTCTCCTCTTTTCTCTTAAATATACAATATTACCAATATATGCAAATATTCATTTACTTTCAGAGCACTTCAGAGCTTATAAACATGAGACTTAAAACTTGAAATGATGAGTTGAAAACAGACTTTAATAAATTAATTAGACTAAGTTTCTAAAAAAAAATATGATCAGCATATTAGAAGACTTCCCAGCATGCATCGTTTGAGAGTTAAAACTCTACTGAGATTCTCCTTTTTATAGTTTGAAGAAAACTTATCTGATGGTTGTTTGTTTTCTCAAGGGAAACACTGGGAACCATGTTGACGGTTGGTATTGAATTCAGTCTCTTCGCTTTTACACTTCAAATGAAATAAATTCACTTGGAGCAGTTTGACCAAAGCAGCTCGAACAGGAGCAGCTGTAAACTCTTTGTATGAAATGAAAAACGGGCCCTTCAAAAAAGAGAGAAAGTGTAAAAGGAAATCAGATTACTTTGCAATGTTCTTTAGTGTGTTACGGTTGAAATATATGTCGGTCTGGAAGAAGAAGAGCAGATTTGTTCAATGTGCCGTTTGACTGATCCAGAAAATGATTTTTACTTTGTCTCCTACTGCCTTTTTTATTAGAAAAGGGGCAAAACTTTGTTCAATAATACAAAAACATGTATTGATTTTGTAAATAAGGATGAAGCACAAAGACTCAGTTGGTTCTTCGTTTATGAAACTTGAATTTATATGAATTAATATGAATTTAGATTAGCTAGATACCTGGAAAAAAGCAAAGAAATCTAAAATAAGACAACAAATTAACCAACTATGACTTTTAAATCACAGTTAGTGTATTTTCAAACAGTAAACATACATATTTATTACATGTTTCAAAAGGTTTTAGTATTTATAGAACTGAGAGTGAAACCTGTTGTTTAAGCGACAGCACCATAATAAGGAGACGCATGTTTACTGTGGAAAGAAACTGTACCAAACTGATCTGAGAGCAGAGAATCAAAGCATCGTCTGCTGGTTTAAATCTGTCTGAAGGTGAGCCGTGCAGTCCGTGCAGCTTCCTTAAAGTAAGAGTCTAATCCTGACTATCCACGCTAGTCTTAACTGGGTTAGCAGGTCAGCCTCCTCACAACAATCATTTGTGACTTTTGTTTTTTCTTTTAAGGAATGGGGTCTGTCCTAAGATGATTTTTCTCTCTCTTTTATATAAAAAAAAGTTTGTTTTATTTGTGATATATGAACAGCACAGAAAACAGAAATGGACAAATGACAAAGTTAAACAACAAACAGACTGTCAGCTCACAGAAAAGGTGCCACATATGCATGTCAGTCCATATGATGACTGAAGGATAACGCCTTTAAAATCACACATCAGTATCAGCTCCAAATGGTGATATTTCTGCCAATTTGATGACGCTTTAATGTTGCACATGTGACACAAGTATGTCTGATGTGTTGAAATATTTTGAAATGTGTGAAAAGGATATCAAAGTTGCTATTTGCAATGACTGCTCAGCGTCGGTCATGTGAGAAGAAGCTGATCACAGTCCTTCAAAATGACAAAATGATAATTGAGCATCTTAGGAGCGTCATCCCAATCACAACCAATTAGTGAAGAACAAAGAAAAAAAAAAAGAACTGTCAACAGTAGTTTTCTTATTTTGCACAGTCAGTGTGTCCATTTAGAAATGCGTTGTATTTTATTTTGAAAAGCATTGCATTTTGTTTTGAAATGCATTTTATTTTATTTTGAAAGGCATTGTATTTTACTTTGGAAAGTATTTCATTTATGTTCGAAAAGCATTATATTTTATGTCTGCTGCATCTGCCAGTGAGCCAAATAGGCAGAATAATATGTATGTATGAATGAAAACATGTTCATGTATCTGTATCGGCAATCAGCTCAAATGAGTTGGAAAATATCGGATATTGGCAAAAATCAAGTATCAGAAATAATTTGCATGCTACTAAAACTGAGTGAGGTTGAGGAAGAAATTACAGTACAGCAGTGAACAATTACTTCCCAGATTGACACTTTTCCCTCCAAATTTGATCAATAAAGGATCCCCAGATCTCGAGAAACTTGGGTCTGGCATTGGACAGAGTATACTGGATTTCTTAAAGATATAGACAAGAAACCATGTAGTCATTTTTAAAGCAGGGAGAAGAAACAGATTTACCCTCTCTCAAGATAACAGGTTATAAAGAGGAATTGTTATCAGTGTCTTAAACACAAAATTACAGACAAAATTCAGTATTTTTACATATAATCCAGGGACACCAGTGGCTACTGAATGACCTTTTCCTCTGACAGAGATCAGTTCTCCTATCTGACACACTAAGCATGCATAACACACACACACACACACACACACACACACACACACACACACACACACACACACACACACACACATCTTGGGTAAATGATCCAAGAGCAAATATATACAGTCCCCTAACCCTGAACTTTGCATCAATCTTAGTTAATTGCAGTCTTGTCAGGGCTGCGATTATTCAAACAGGTAATGCAAATGTTAATGAGTTCAAATTTGCATATCTTTACTTTCCCATGGTTGAAATGTCATTGGTTATGACGCTCTACAATGAAGAATGTCACTCCTGATGGCCCCCTGATACGTCGTTGGCCATTAAGAGGCCAAAAAAGAGCCACTGAAGGAGGACGGAGGGGGAAATAAATAAGGAAAATAAAAGAGAGGAAATGAGGACTTTTATATGCAAACAAATAAAAACACATTCACGCCATCTTGCCAGCCCTCAGTTATCAAATTCAATTTCTGCAGAATATATTATGGAGCGGAAAATCTGATTATATTCTTTAAAGGGAAAAAAAAAATCTATATTGATGTGGCCAACCAATAAGAACAAAAAGAACCTCTTTGCAGTCTGAAGTCATGGTTGTCCTTTTACTGTAAGATCTGCGGTTGTGCATACGACGCCTGCAACACACATTTCAAGTGTTGTTGGCATATTGCTCATCGTCATGCGCCTGATTTGACATGGCTTAAATAACTATCTTCCTGCCAGTGATTGGCATTCACACAAGAAGGGGTGAGTGGGACTGGGGAGCAGATGGTGACATTCCACATGACCAAACTGATCAATCAGCATGCTGGGACGCAGGTGCAGCACAGGCGGGCAGCACCACACCATCTATTTCACCATCTACGGGGCACAAACACATGGGCACCAATCGTGGCACCCTGAGGGTCTGCATGCTCCTCTGTCCCGCTGTGCCAAGGTTGATGACATCAGAATTTCCCATCCGCTCTTCCACAGGACGCCAAGAAAGAGGAGGAGAGAGAGAGAGAGAGAGAGAGAAAAAAAAACACTGTATAAAATCTGCAGTAACAGCCTGGCCTGGGATAGGTTGTGTCAGTGACGTCAAAGCCAGGGACTCCCATATTTCTGCCTGCTACTCAACTGATAAAGCACAAGAAAACCTGCAGATTTTGGCCTTTACAGTGTTGATTTTGGGAAACAATATCAATGATTAAATTACTATAATGTCTTCCTTACTGCAGACACACCGTGGATACATTTGTCTTTCATACTGAGGTTTGCAGAAACATGAAAACACCTTTGGTTACTTTCAAGACTAGCAATTAATTTTATCATTCTGTCATCTGTATGTTATTTTCTGTCTATAGCAGGCCTGTTTAATTGGTGTCCCATGGTCCAAACCCAGCCCTTAAACAACTTCAATTGGCCCTTTGATCATTTACGGATATTTTTTATAGATATTTTTCTAGAATTTATTTATTTATTTCGGTCTGCAAGTAGAAATAAGAACATCATGTATAAATTCATGTTAATAGATGCATAGCCTCTTACATAAAATGGCAGATACCTAAATGCAGTGCAAAACATTTCAATAAAGTAATTTAACATAACTTAGACACTTCCGCCGTCCGAAAAATGTGACATTATGTTTATGAAAACAACAAGCTGCTTCTCATCTCAGATAACAAAGATTAAATAGCAATAGTGGGTTTAAAACATAAGGCTCATTGTTTTGTGCGTTTAAATCCCTAAATTTACAGTTCACACATAAGAAATATAAACGTTAAACCCCTTGGCACATTACAAATCTGGCCCTTTTAAAAAAAGTAATTGAATAGGTCTGATCTAAAAATTACAAAATAAAATGCTGATCATTTACAATAACCCAAGGGGACGTGTTTAAATAGCTTTTTCTATCATATTTAATGAAAAAGCAGCAAATCCTCAAGATTTAACAGCTGGAACCATCAAATCTTTGGCATTTTAGCTTAAAACATTATTTTAAAAATGAATTAACAGTTTCTAATTCATTTTCAGTTAACAGACTAATTAATTTATCGACTCATCGTTTCAACTCTCGCTACTTTTCTGTCCATCAAGACAACAAATTTCCTGGATGAGCATTGAGTCCTTAAATTAGAAGAGATACTGATTACTAATATTGTCAAAAGTTATTTAATATTTGGCATTTCTGAAAGGACCAGTGTGGAGGATTTAGTGGCACCTAGTGGTCACCTTTTACATTGCACACATGTCCCCTCACCCTTTCCTTCCTAGGATGTGGGAGAACCTACGATGCGAAAGGTCGTATCTAGAGCCAGTGTTTGGTTTGTCCGTTCTGAACTACTGTAGAAACATGGTGGTGCAACATTCACTCCACTGCAATCAGCAGATATAAACGGTTCATTATAAGGTAACAGAAACATGATTCTTATTTTCTAAAAACATTTGGGTAGGAGAAATTCTTGGACTCAAAAATCACAAAAAAAAAAACAAAAAAAACCCACCAAGGCACTCAGTTTTAAACCAATTAAAATGCCTTTATTGTCACGGCATGGTCATGTTAGAGCTTAGAACAAACAAATATTGATGCATTTTGTCAGGAAGTCAAACAGATAAAACAGAACAAAAGGCCCCTTTTAAAGTGGTAACCATTATAACCATTATAACCACTATAAAATGGTCTTGTGATCTATTTGATGTGTCTGATCTGCATGCTGAAACATGTCAGAGTTTGTTTGCTGTGACAATAAAGATATTTTAATTGTTGTGAAAGTGAGTGCATTGGAGTTTTTGTGATATTGATTCTTATTTTCAGGTGATAAGATGCACACTAATGAAAACATGAATATTATATTCAGTTTTTACCAATAGATCCCCCTCAATCCTTTACATATTGAAATTTTCTAGTATTTTTGTTTATGCTCAAACAAATCATGGAGAAAATATCTGTAAAATCCTTTTAGAGGACATGTCAGTGAACTCAAACAGGCCTCTAACATGCACGCAGAGGTAAGTGGGTTGGTGGTGGTGTTTGATACCTGCTGGCGTGACTCTGTACCGAGGATCTACTGTATCTTCGGGATAAGACCTGAGTACAGTGAGCTGATCTTATAGTCTGGCCTGAGTGCTGTAAAGAAGTGGAGGGGGGAGGTTGTAAGAGGATTGGAAAGCGCCGTGGCTGCACGGTGCACGTGAGAGCCAGACTCACCGACCTCTTCACCACCGTGAACCCGCTGTCCCACATTCAACGTGGCCTACAACCTACGAGGAGGAGGCGGGTGGCTTTAGGTCACCGCCAGTCTGATGTCTGATTCCAGGAAGCCCGTCATCAAATCACAACTCCACAACAAACAAAACAGAAAGTATTTCACTGTAAACAAAGTCAGTGTCCAAGCTGTTGACCAAATTTGAAAGGACAAGTTGAGGTGATTTTGTAATGATTCAAAACAAATAAACTTTTCTAGTCATTTAACTTGACAAGCTTAACAAGCTTAAGATATTAAACTGAACTATCAACTCTTCGCTCACACTGACAAATATTACAAACAAACTCATGAATTCATGTTTATAAGTTATGAAGTGTTGTGAAAATAGAAAATAGAACATTTTAAGTTCAGGTTACTTAAATAAATAAAACTTACATATTTGTGTTAAGTTAATAAGAAAAAATGAGTTGATGCAACTAAATTCCTGCACTGTGTTTTTAAAATGTTAAGTTAGTCTAAACTCACATTTATAATTTCTGACATATTCTGAAAATATATTCCTAGAAATACCAATACTACTAGTTTAATTAGCTTGAGGGCAATAAATGCATGTAAATGAACCATCACCTGTATATTTTAAGCCACAGTATAGAGGAAAAGTTACAGAATATTAGCTGTAATTGCTTTCTCTTAATATAAAATTATTGGAGAAAAATAAAACATGATTGGGCTAGGGCTCATCATCCAAGATGGACGGTCCTTGACAACTTTGTCTTCATGTATTTCTCTTTAGATAAATGTTCATATTTATATTTTAGGTTTATTTAAATATTAGGGAGAATTTTAATTTCCTTTCTAAATAAGCTGCATGTGTTTAAGTGGTAAATATGTCACAAAATAAGGTGAAATATGAAGGTCACGGTCACAGTAATCTTCATTATCCCCGAGCCAGCAGAATATAATCATCACACAATACAATAATTTACACATAAAATTAAATTACATACAAATATTTCCCCTGAAAAGTCATATTCAGTGTAAAACTTTAATAATCGAGTAATGTGAGCCGACACGTGACTGTAAGCAGACTTCACTGATGAGATATTTGAGCAGATGTTGTAAATTGTTACCATGAGACATCCACAAAGATGGCAGCAACTTTGCAAGGAGTGTTGTGTAAATCTTAACATTCGGAGGAATGAGCAAGGGCAAAGACTGCTGAGATGAGACCTTCCAGCCCAAATCAGAAGTGACAGGAGATTGACAGTAAAATAAATCAGTCGAGAATAGCCAGCAACCGAAGGTCAAAAATAGAGTGAGAAAACAATGACTAACAAGGAAACAACATTTTCTTGAGATTTAGATGAAGTGTCACTGTTCCACACCTCCGGTGTTGTTAACAAGCCAGCAAATGACAAGGTCTGATGGATCTGTGTGTGTGTGTGTGTGTGATATGTTATGGAAAGAGGGAGACATTTTCCAACCATATTTTAATGCTGAAGCAAAGATCTAGTTCGTCAAATCACACCAAGAATAAAAAACATGACATCTTGGCCATCCAATCATGATTAAAGCGTTTCCATGTTGAGTAAATTAGGGAGTGTTTTACAATTTACATCCTATAACTTCTCAGTTTTTCACACGCCACAACTTAATTACCGACATAAACCTAAAACTTTACATCACTACTCTTCTGTTATATCATAAAATATGTTTTTTTGACATATACAGTAATATATTTACATTTCCACAAGTTTAATGTCATTTTCTTTGGCAGCAGAGGGTGCAAAGTTCACCTACAAGATCCTGCATAGACACAAAGAATGAACAGCAGAATATCAATCATATCATATGTATATGATATATAATATTTATAACCTGCTCCGTAGCTTCTTCACGCCGACGTTACGCCTGACCTCACATGGCTCTGCGCTCATATGTTCTCTATTTATGAGATCTGTTCTGCACAACATCGCTCCTTATTTGTTTACAATCCACCCTAAACACAAGATTTACATATATGATTAACTGCAGATGGATTTTTTTTTTCACATCATTTGACCTTTTGCAAAACAGCAACAAGCAAGTTTAAGTTTGCATACAATTTCTAAAGATAAAAAAAAGGTTGAAATGTACCAATCACACTACCAATATAAAACAATATTCAGCATCCTCGGGTCTTTTTATATCTCAGCTACAAGAAAAAATATCATCAGCATAGTGAGGAATAAACACCAGTGGTGAGATTAGTGGCTCAGTTCCGTTAGCAGCGACTGTATTTACTTCAGTAATTCGTTTTATACACTTTATTCATCATTTCTGTTCATATCAGAGTGCACACTCTCTATCACTCTGAGGGGTTTTTGATTATTATCCTGCACATGTTCAACCTTTTCTTCATAAAGAGCATCAGGACAAGCAACAAAACTCAAAATTCCTTCTAGATCTTCCTTCTTCTATGCTGGGATGTACTAATTTAGACAGCACATGTGTATAATGTGTATAATGTGCCCCCCTTTATTTATATTAATATATTTTTTCCTCAAAATAAAAGAGTTTTAACTTGTGTTGGGGGTCTGCCAATAAGCTGAGCGTCTTTCTTTAGAAACTTAATTTAATAAGTTGATTGACTGAACTTGAGCCACTTTGTCTTAAAATAAAATTATCTGAAATTACCTGCTTTGTCTTTATATATCTCTCTTTATATGAACTATTGCGTGTCTTTATATTTTAGGTGTATTTAAGTATAGCTGGTGAGTTTATATGGTAAATATGGCACAAAATAAAGTGAAATATCAAGGTCAACGTCAAAGTAATCCTCATTATAGGAGCGATTTGTTACACATCCAGCAGAATACAAACATCAAACTTTACAATAATTTATTTATATAATAATTTATACCTGTCATGAGCATTAAGGAGCTCGTATTGATGTTAATGACGGTTGTCCTTGAGTGTCATTCAGTCAATTATGTTTGACATTGTTTGGGATGTCTTTGTTATGACAACTTGACATTAACCATGACAGTATAACCTGTCATAAACACGCCCTCACAGGCATAATTATCAAACTTTAAGAAACTACTGTCATATGTAACTGGTTTTACATTGATATTAGACGAGGTCAATGAAATTGTTGGACAATTATCAATGGAAAATAAAGTACTTACAGTGTATTTATTTAATTCTAATATATCTAAGGGTTGCTGTCACAAAATCTCAGACAGTTATCCAAAATATAAAGGATGTTACAATCACTGACAGACATCTCTCACAAAAATATGCAGGTTTATACGCCTTTTTGGCATTTAAACTAATCAAGATACATTAAATACAATAAAATACGTTTGTCATTATGAACAATGACAAGGTTTTTAGAGGTTTTTACACATTTATCACACAGTTTAAGTGAAAATCTCTAAATGGAATCTCTCATTTACGTAAATAATCAGACTTTTTGTTGTGCATCCTTTGGTTTGACTGTTGTGAGATGACATAAATGTTGTCTTTTTCTGGTTTTAAAGGCTAAATACGGTAAGATGATGGAAATTTCCTACTCTTAACAGACTGTTATAGCTTATCTATTGTTTGCCTTCACCTATTTAGTCATTTTATCCACATTATTGATGATGATGATTATTATTTATCAAGAATCTCATTGTTTTATTCTGTGAAAGCAACAATAATCCATAACATCTTCTTCTTGGTGTGTAAAAGAGACATTAAATAAACATATATTGTGCAAACAAAGCTGGAAATAGCAGGTTGAAGCCCTGCAAACACACAGAGACCAAGCAGCGACAGTAACTTGGGTGCCCAGTTATCTGCAGAGGTCACCCAAGTTACTGTATACTTGTCCATACATGCCTTCCTCCCCATGTGTGTCTTGTCTGGTCTATTGCTGTCTCTGGTCCTGCATTATGTTTCATGAGCCTGGTGTCAGTGGAGCAGTGGAGTAACATTACCTGTCTCCATCAACAGATGGCAGCATAAAATAAGTCATGATGGAAGAATTTATTTAGGTCTTGTTTTTCTTCACCTGCTGGCTCCGTTCCTCTGAATTTTCACATTTTTATTTCCATGACGGGGACCCACAGAGCGTTATTATTATTATTTCGAGGTTAAACACAGTAATTATAATCAAATTAATTGGGGGTGTGTGCACTAAATGTAGTTTACAGCAGGTTTATTGATGTGACATAAGTGAAGGTTATATTTATATCTTGTACAGACAGTCTCCATCCAATTCATCCTCTCAGGTTATTTTTTTTCCGCCAGCTGTGTCTCAGATTTCAGCCGAAGGGAAAAAATAGTACCTGAGCTGTGTGATGAGCACAGAAACATCTTGAGACAATCTGTCTGTGTTTTTGGAGAGTAAGCGTGTCCCCCGTCTGATCAGATAATCGATCGATAGAAGCGTATTGGCAGATATGGAGATCGATACACACGCTGGTTGGTAAATGACCGGTTTACATGGTGAAGTGAAGTGATATCATCCTGGCTGTTTACCCGTCATTGTCACTATCTGATCAACCAGCTTCCTGCAGCAGCGCCCCTGCAGGCTGACGGCGGAACTGCAGCCACACACCAGCGTCAAGTTACAGGAAACGCGAACTGAAATCCCCGGCAGGATTTTTAAATTAAAACCCCGTTAAAATGTTTTAAGTATTCACCAGTTTATAGGAGTGAAAAATAAAGTAAAGCATGATGGAGGAAAGATGTGCAATGTGTTTAATTTTGGATTTATTCTCAAATTTAGGGATGCCGATAACCAAAAATGAGAAATTTGTAATATTATTTATTATTCCAAATCCATTATTCCAAACTAAAGTCAAAAAAATATCAGTTATAATAATATCTGACTTATCAAAGCATTTAATTTGAATTCTTAAGCAACATTTACTTATATTACTAGTATATAGCAATTTATAGTGACATTGGAATATTGAATAATTCATCTTTGCCTATTACATCTTAGTTGTGCATACGCTACAGGTTATAAACTATTTTTAAGATACAAAAATTTGAAATTATCTGCTTTCTTATATTGCTATTATTGCCGTTAGAAGCAGGTAATTATCTTTTATATATTGTATTATAATATCAAAATGTTTATATTGAGTCTTTTAGTCTTTCAGCACATAATATGCACTAAATAATATGTAATATTATTGCTCCATTACATGATTAGGTTCACTCAGATTAGCCTTTATTGTCTCCCTTAGGAGAAATGTCTTGGGCGTTCATATACAGTCAGACTACAGTTAACATGCATATCACACTCAGATTCATTAACACCAGAACATACTGTATGTACACACCCGTTTTGCTCAGATGCCATTCATAAATATGTTGCACAGATGCTCCACACCAAAGATGCTGCACAGATGCACCACCGGCTCTCATACTTTTTATGGCATGCACCACTTCAGAGGCCGAAAAAGTTCAAGCCCTACACCCCACATTTTTTTTATTAGTCATTAACAGTAACAGGGAAGCAACTAATAAACAGGCGTCCCTGACAGCATCAGCAAACTCTTCTTTGTTTCCCCACATAAACAATATTTATTCAGCTTAGTTTCACTCCATATTTGTCCAACGATCATCCAGACCCCACCTGCAGTAGCTCTGTGCCCCACCAGGGGGGCCCATCCCACAGTTTGAGAACCACTGCCCTACACAAATATTGCACAGATGCACCACACAAAGTTGTTGCACAGATGCCATACAGCAGAATATTGCACAGATGCTGGGGTTTTCAGAGTGGGAGACAGGCCTCCCCTGGGGGGGACGCCAAACAGTTTCAGAGGAGGCTCAGAGACTCAAAGTGAAAATGATGTTCATAACAGATCTCTAACAAACAGATAACAACAAGGAAACATGCTTTAGGTTTGCCTGAATATCTCTAAATTGGTTAAAGAAATAGTTATGTGGAATTTACTTACAATCATCTTTGTTCTGTATTTACATGCAGCTTTTAAATTATGTCGGACAGCAATATTAGGATCTTTTATCTCAACTGATGGAAATCTGTCGGCTCAGATGGCTGCTACATGATCTCACAGACATGCAGGAATCGAACTGAGCCGAAGGCGGTCAGATTTTTATCAGCTTTGTCCAGGGGGGGGGCAACAGTTTCACATTTTTGGAGCTTTTCAATTGTCACAAAAGCCCTGCCCTAAGACCCCAAGATACTGCACAGATACCCTGTCTACTACCAATATTATCGGCCCAGTATTGGCCGATTATCACTGCTTTATCGGCCTGTATCAGTATCAGCATATATGTGGTAAAGGTTTAATGTTTCAGTTCCCTGACATATAATTTTGGGCAACAAATTTTATCGCTAAACTGTAAAATACCTTTCTCCCATTGCATCTTTGTCACAAGTGTTGCAAAAAAAAATTGTGTTTTTATGTGTATCGTCATTTTTCTGTGTATTGCAACGTAAAGATAATTAGAGAAACTTCAGCAAAGAGTAAATACTCACATTTCATGAACTGGAATCGACTACTTTTTCTTAAAAAAACTACTAAAATCGATGAATCAATTATCAAAATAGATGGTGATTAATTTAATATTCAATTAATGTTTTTTTTATTTTATTTTTTTTATTAATTGTTGCAGCTGTATTAAATAGTAAAAAGAAATTCTAAAGGGATAAAATGTAATTACTGCTAAGCTGGAACATATTCTTCAAAAAACAAAAATGCAGAAATAATATTGGCCGCTATATTGATAACAGAAGTTTTTATGCCCTAATATTGTTATTAGCCTCGGCCCCAAAAATCTGTATCAGCTGGGCTTTACTGTCTTCACCAAGATAGTGCATGTTAGGACAGGATCTTGTTATTAGGAAAGGGTTATTATAACAGGCTCCTGAGAGATTTGAACTACTCCTTCGATCCTCGACAAACATCGTGCTTTTATTTTGGAGGAGGCATCCCTGTGCACTTCCTGTCTGCGCTCCTCCACCTGTGCGTAACTTGACGCAGGCAGCTCGTCTGTAGCTGCTGCTGGCTGCTGCAGGCGTGCTATTTGCGGCAGCGGGGAGATCTCTGCGAAATGCCTTTTGTATTCGCGGGTGTTTTTTTATTTAGGTTTTGTTTTGTGTGTTTTGCGAGGCTCGGATCACAGTGTTTGTAGCCATGTCCGGCGGTGGATTCAGCGGGCTGTCCTAGCTGCCTGAGCCGCTCCAGCAGCGGTGGGTCCGGTGCAGTGCACAGCCGGGGATGAGGCCTACTTGTTAAAGCTCCCCCACCACCCCTCCATCGTGATGGCTGATGATCAACAACAACCTGGTCAGAAGCCTGCCTCCTCCTCGGGATTAGGCTCTCTTCCAGCGTTGGTGCCAGGACTCCAGGGGCCCGAGGCCAACGCGTTACAGTTCAAAATAAAGAATTCAATTTGGTAAGGATGGAAATGATCCACCAGCAGCAGACACACACTGTCCTTTTCGCTAGCCGTAGCCTCATAATTAGCGTATCTGTAGCTTCTGGAGAGGCAGGGAGGATGTGTGCTGCACAAAGCGGCTGCAAAATAACACCGAGCTCCCGACACAACCGCCCATATTTACCCGAAACACGGCTGCAGAGGGGCGAAATGCACCCCCGTCCGCTGCCTGTTTGTGCATTAATAACACGTTTATGTCGGGGGGTGTACATACAGCTGTAGTGGCTATAATCATTAGCATCGAGCCAGAGGAGGCCATGTGATAGATGACACCAGATCCACCGGTGGTGCTGATGCTCAGGATGACAGGTGTCAAACAGCTACACTGATTTTAATCCTGATCATCACAACACGAGAATGTTTATTTGTTTATTTTCTTTAGTTGCTCTGGAAATATTTAGCAGTTCAGTTATTTTAAATTGGTCACCCATCACTGTGCAGTAAATTGAATTAAATAACGTTTTATCATCTGTGTCTGCTCAGGTGTTATGACATACTGTACAGTGGCTTTGGAAATTATTATTTTAATTATTTTAATTTGGATTTACATCACTGTGCAGTAAATTGAACTTTAAAAAAAACATGTTATGCCCAGGTGATATGACATACTGTACAATGGCTTTGGAAATAATTAATACTCATTTATTTCAGTTTGGTTTCCCATCAACACACAGAAAATTGCATTTTATCGTCTATATCTGTACAGTGGCTTTGGGAATTATTGACCCAATTATTTCAGTTTAGTTTCCCGTCACTATGCAGTAAATTGTACTTAATAATATTTTCTTACCTGTATCTTCTCAGGTGTTAAGACATACTACAGTGGCTTTGGAATTCATTAATAATCGATTATTTCAGTTTGATTTCCCCAATCACCGTGCAGTAAATTGTAATGAATAACATTTTATCATCCATAGCTACTCACATGTAATGACACGCTGTGTACTGTGACTTAGAAAGGATTATTGCTTAATTATTTCAGTTTGGTTTCCCATCATCATCATCATCATCACGCAGTAAACTGTAATAAATAACATTTTATCATCTATAGCTACACAGCTACATAGCTATTTCAGTTTGATTTCCCGTCTTTAACTCAATTCAGGTCACTTTATTTTAACCCAAGGAGTAATTGTGGAGGCATGAGGAGTAGTAACAAGTAAAACAATGTTTTTTTTTTTTTTTTTAAAAAAAAAAATGCCAAAATAAAAAA
>JAJHUR010076683.1:0-29577 GCA_027495735.1 Lutjanus campechanus | reverse complement strand
TTAACATGTGCTATATGTGAAAATTTTAAATATATTTTAAAAATTAGATATTATAATGTGAACTAGAATCAAATAAATAAGATAATGGGGGTGATTTGTCACTCAGGTATCTGACAGATAACTGATAATCCTAATGTAAATATCACAAATAGCTTTTCATGAATTGATCTTTAGTGGGTTTAGGCTCTGTAATCAAAAAATGTAAAGGGTTTCTATTAAACAGAAGTGTTTTTTTGAATTACTTCTTCATACTAGAGGAAATAGATGCTGTCAATTAAAAACTCAAGGCCTTAAGTAGGAGTAAATGCACGCAAATACAGAATGATAGTCTTAAATTTTGATGGAAATGTCCTATATTGCATAAGCATGTTTTCATGTGAGTATGAAATTAGTGTGAAGTTGCCCTCAGCACCTCTGTGACACCTTGTGACAGAGAGCACCTGGTGGCAGACAGCTGTACCTGCAGCACTCAGTGTCACACTCAGAGGACAGGTGTTGTACAAACCTGCTGTCAGAGTTCATCAGCCCATCAAAGATTTTTTTTTTTCTTGTGATTTATCACCGTTTCTATCACCAGCTGCGGTCCTTTGTGCTGGTGTATCGTAGGTTGTATGTGTGCACAGACAATGATCTAAAACAAATCTATACCTTTCTGCTGTGTTTGCTTAGCACATCGATTAACAAACCACCATTTACCCAGCGCTGTGAGACAGATTGTTTTTCCATTCAGTTCAGTCCATTACAGGAGAGGTGGTTATCCCCTGAAGCCAGTCCCAAACATTTAACCTCAAAATGTAAGGTTGCAGTTCACAGTCTGGTGAAACATCACAGCATACTTTTCCTGAGCTATCGATGATTGCTGTATATTCTGCGGAATATCATTTTGTCAGAAGAAGTGCTGTACAAATCAGTGTCTCCTAAAATCACATCTCTAATGTGAATGCTGCCTGTGAGACTAATGTTTTCTTTCCTGCTTTTTCAGATCTGCCCATGGAGTACAATCCCTCAGATCATCCCCGGGCCAGCACCATCTTCCTCAGCAAGTCACAGACTGATGGTGAGCACTATTACTCTACATGCACCCTGGCATTTCTCCTTGGCATGCAACTGAATCACTTCATTATAATCAGGTTCGTTTCAGGACAGCCTACGAGGTGGTGAGAATAGTCCACAGTGAAGTAGAGCCAAGTACTTTATAGGGACTGTTGATGAGTGCATTGAAAACTTGAAACGTGTCTGCCTGAGCCATTGGCCATACATCCAGGGCCATGATTATGATGAGGTCGATGGAGCATGAGGTTTGTTGAAGTTGTGTACTGCGTTATTTACTCTAGAAACTCCCATTAAAATATGAATTGAATCTGATTAGAGCAGACTGAGAAGGTGTAACAAGCAGCAATGTATCTCAGCAACAGAGTTTCTTATCCCTCTGGTGGCTGAAGGACCAGTATCTGGTGCATTCTGTCTGAAGACTGTACTTTGAAGAATGTCTTGTGCAATTTTTCAGCACTGTGAAATTATACATGCCTCATCCAATATTAGTACCTTGATAAAATCATACAACAAGCACCAGAAGTCTATTGCAAAATGAGTAAGCACGTCAAACTGCTTGGAAACAATTCCACATGGCTTTAAAGTGTAAATCATGAAACCTATCGAGGTGTGGACATCGAGAAAGCATTAGAGATAGGGCAGGATGATGTAGCTGAAAATCTATTGCGATAAAATGTTTCATTTCACTCAATATGGATAATTATTGCTAATTTTGAATGACAAGGATGATCAGTTGAATTAAACCACTGTTGTGTCACAAGACAATGATGCAGCTGAACAACACACCTGTTGAACAACTGGCTGTGTGTCACTCGTAGCACGGCCCATTTTCAAAGGATATGATGCATTTAATGCATTAAAGTGAAACTATTGAACTAGGGCTGCAACTAACAATTATTTTCATAGCGTTAATCGGTCGATTATTTTCTCGATTAATAGCTGTTGCCTATAAAATGTCAGAAACTGTTGTCAGTTAACAATGTTGATAATTTTTTCCCAAACTCCAAGAAAACCTCAGATGTCTTGCTTTTGCCACAGCTCAAAAATATTCAGTTTACTGAGGAATAAAGAAACCAGAAAATACTCACATTTATAAAGCTGGAATCAGAGAGTTCAGTTCAGTTAAAAAAAAAAACCTCAAATGGATTAATCAGTTATCAAAACAGTTGGTGATTAATTTAATAATCAATTCATAATCAATTAATCGTTGCAGCTTTATATCGAACATTTCATTGAATAATGTCTATTGCCAATATATGTCACTATTGTTTTATTGCTCGGGCCTAATTCGACACAGTTGAGATTGTTTCATCAGACAGCTTTATTGTATCCAGCTCCCTCAGGTCCCCCCGTCCTTGCTTTCTTTAACTCTTCATGTTGACTGTATGTTTTCATCAGTTGCCACTGATCCTCAAAAATGTGGCAACTGCTGAGAGAAGTCATTCAAAGAGCAGCGTTACCATACTCTAAGTGGCAGATTGCACATTAAGCGATAATTCATCCTACAAAACTAATTTCAAAAGTATCTTTGTGTTTCAAACTGCACCACAACTGCTCTGTGGGGAAGCAAGCTGTTTCATTGATGCAGTCATTTAAGATGTGGACCTATACTCTTCATCAGCCTCCTTTTATATGCCATAAAGGCTCCAGGCAACCCCCTGTATTAAATGTTTTAACAGCAGGCTTTGTGTCAGACTTTTTGAGACACACTGGGGTGTTTTGATCGTCTCTATCAGATCCTGTCAGAGCCTTGACCCTTCAGAGTGACAGTAATGCATTTTAATCAACTGAAATGTGATGAAGTTATTTTTTAAGATTACTTTTCAGTTCAGCTATAATCTCTTTACTTTGATGATAAGAGGCTTAATATTGTTCCATTTGCACACACTGGAGAAAAGCTGGTTTGGCTGAACAGCTTGTAGCTTGAAGGCTGATATATTGATCTGTTATCACAGGCTGATCCTCTTTTATTAGCCTTATCAAGCTCTTATGTGAATGTCTTCTGGCCTGTTTTCTCAACACATTGTATATACTGTAAATACCAATACAGGACACCTCACAATGGGCCAACCTTTATTTACCTGCAGCCCATTGTGCATCTGTGTACAAACAAGCAAACAAACATAGAGACAACTTGGACTTTGTGTTTTTTCAGTTGCTGTGCCCAACAAGAGAGGTAAGCATGTGTGTGTTTGGTCTCAGTAGGCAGGTAGCATTATGCTTACTGTGTGTTTGGGCTCTGACCTTTCATGTAGTCTCAAGCTTTATTGTATTCTTGTTCCTGATTTGTATTGTCTTCTGTTAGCAGGTGGCGTGCCTTCACTGCTGAGCTTCTGATACCATTCTGTTTGTGTGTGTGCGTGTGTGTGTGTGTGTGTGTGTGTGTGTGTGTCTGTGTGTGTGCGTGTGCTCATTTGCATGTTGTTCTGCAGGATGCACCAGTATGAATGACTAGGGCTGCATAGTGCACTCAGTGTGCACTCAGTGTTGGGCGGGTTGCTTTTAAAACATATTCCAATAAGATTACTGAATGATACATGCCCTGAAATGTCATTTGTAACGTATTTCATTAGATTACTCAAATTAGGTAACATGTTTTAAATACTTTGGATTACTTTTGGAATACTTCCCCTTACTGTTCTCACTGGGTCACATAGAGCAGCCTATGCAAGTCAGACATGTCCAAAGAGTATAACATGAATCATACATTGAATAAATGGGTCATGCTTGTGGCTCATTAGCAATACATATTGGCAGTTCAACTCAGCCAGTTAGCCTCCTAGTTAGCCAAACTAACAGTCAAATCAAGTCAAATTTTGTAGCACAAAATCCCAAGTCCCATATGTGTGCAGGTAAAATGTTCTTTATATTTTCATGGCAAAAACACATTCCTGACAGTGTTCTGGCTGTGTCTTCTCTTGTGTGGTGTGTGTGGCAGGTGCAAATTGTTGCACTTTTTGAAAAAAAATCTATTTATAGAAGTTACTCATATTTTGTATTTTAAAAACGGATTTTAAAGACTTGTTTTCTAAATACTGCCCAACCCTGGCAGAACTTGAGAAATCCTCTCTGTAGAGGAGGTGTGAAAGAAATACAAGTGAGGCTTGGACTGAGAGCATGCAACTGTGATTGGACATTACTTCACACTCTTAAGAAGAATACTTACTGTGTTCGTGTTGATGTTTAAAACATGATTTCATCAATCAATACTGATATCACCATGGTCAGGATAGTGAGCCGTCTTTTTTTTTTTAGGGCAACTACAGATTGTTTTTATTATCAATTAATCTGTCGATCATTTTCATGATTAATTGATGAGTGGTTTGATACAGAAAATGGTGAAAAATGTTGAGCAGTTTTTCCCAAAGCCCAAGATGATATCCTCAAATGTCTTGTTTTGTCTTCAACCCAAAGATATTCAGTTTAGAGGAGTAAAGAAACCAGAGAACATTCACATTTTAGTAGCCGAATGTGACAGAATTTGGACATTTTTTCTTTAAAAAAAATGACTCAAAATGAAAAATGACCCAAAACGGTTAATTGATCATCAAAATAGTTGGCAGTTAGTTTAATAGCTGACAGCACTCTAATCAGTTAAATTGGGCTGCATGTTTTAGTAAAAGAAAATCTTGAACTGCAACAAGTAGCCGATTAAGACATAAGAGCCTCCTGTTTTTTGTTAGAAAGCAGAGCACACAGTCACGACTGCCCAGAGGAAAAAAAAAGAGAAAATGTGCATTAGAGTGAGTGTGTGTGTTTGCGTGCGTGCATGTGTGTGCGTGTGTGTGCGTGTGTCAGAGAGGTGAGAGACAGTCAGTGCAGGGATGAGAGGCGCCAGACAGCTCACTACGTCACTGTGTGTGTGTGTGTGTGTGTGTGTGTGTGTGTGTTTTGTGTCTTGCGCTGCACTCAGTGAAGTGAGCTCTATAAAACTAACAAATCATCACGTCCATTAAGCAGAATTAGCTTTGCAAATGAGCAGATTTGTACGAGCACAAAGAAATGAAAACAGACAAGCTCAAATGACATCTCGAATAAAACAGTCACAATGCTTGATTTAATTTGGACTCGTGTCGGCCAAAATGATGAATGGATTAAGTCATTTGCTCACACTCATTCCCACACATTAAAACCCACAGTTTCCAGTGTATCAGGAGAGAAAAGCCATTTACAGGCCTTGAAATGTTCCTTTCTTATATCAAAAATGCTGCCATGCTTTATTTAATGTAGTGTGGAATAATGAGAGAGGAAATGGTAGGTAACTTATAAACCCTGGGTAAATGCTGCTCCCTGTCTGTGAGGGTTGTGTACTGCACTCATGCTGAGCTTAAAGTGTGTGACACCTGTCCTGTTCTCTCATTTTCCTTTGCAGTTCGGGAGAAACGGAAGAGCCTTTACATCAATCATGTAAGTAAGATAAAGGGTATTATGTGTCATATGTTAAAGGGACGGTTCACCCTAAAATCAAAAACACTTACTTCTCCTCTGGCCTGTAGTGCTATTTGTCGATCTTGTTTGTTTTGGTGTGAGTTGCTGAGTTGCGCCAAAAAATACACCAGTGTCTCTTTCCACAAATCATGACCTGGTTACTCGAGATCATCCACACACCTTGTTGATAGCAGTTTCATGTAGGAATGATTTTCTTTCGATGGTAGAATCTACCAGAACCACTTGCTTGATGCATGACGATCTCCGAGACCTACTTTCAATTACAAAGAAAGTAGGCCCTACATGAAACTTGAATATCTTATCTTGAGTAACCGGGTCATGATTTCTGGAAAGAGGCACTTGTGTTGAGTTTTTAAAATGTATGTTTTCGGCACTTTCAGCACCCCAAGCTGAGTGCCATGTTGTCCCATTATGTTCAAGACATATCTGTGGCTCATATCTCCAAAACTCACACCAAAACAATCTAGATGGATAAATAGCACCACAGGTAAGTGGAATAATTTGTATTTTTGATTTTGGGGTGAACTGTCCTTTTCAAAGGGCAGTAGTGGATTGTACACAAAGGCTAAAGACAATGAGGTTGATTTTATTGTTTAACTGTCAGCAATTTGTAAGTGTGATACAATTTTGAATATTATAACTGTGCAAATTGTGATTTTAATGTTTTGCATTTTTTGCAAGTTCACACACATTTCGGAGAACAAGGTAAAGTCCTCAAATTGACCCTCAACACCCATTTATCATTGTCCGTCCCTCTTCAAACCCCACAGATTCCACTTATAGTCTTGTCTGCAATGAGCTGAAAGATGTAGCTGAATGTCATTATTTAGATCTGGTAGTTGAAAGCAACAGCGTCATCACGCTATGGTGTAGTTCATCTTTGTTCATCACTCCCTCAGCCCCCAAGTGCTGGAATCTGTAAAATATGGCATTTTTAATGATGTATCAGTGAAAAGAGCCAATTGACATGGTAAAGCTCTGGTTCAGTGTGTGCCAGGAGAAAATGACTGAACAAAAAGAGGCTTTTAGAAGAAAGTTCATCACTGAGTGGAAGTTTGGGGCTTTTGTAAAAGATGCACTCCACCATAAATGTCATTCCCCGCATGCACTCATGTCAGGCGCTGACAGAGGACAACCAGAATTAGTTTGTGGGCTTACAGGTGCCCTACTTTCCATGGCTGTCAGCAGGCCCTTTTGGCTTGTCCGAGTTTGACAGAAATAGAGGTTGACGTGCACGTGTGTGTCTGTCTGTCTGTGCATATGTGTATGTGTGTGTGTGAACTCCAGCATCATTCGGGCCCAGTGAGACGGAAGTACAGCTCGTGTTCGACCATATTCCTTGACGACAGCACTGTCAGCCAGCCCAACCTCAAATACACCATCAAATGGTAACTACAAAACTGCTTTCTGATTTCTGATCGCACATTGAGGAGAAATGTTTCAGCTCATTGTCCTCTTCTGTCCTGTTTTTGTCTTTACAGCGTAGCCCTCGCAATATACTACCACATAAAGAACAGGTATGAGAAATAATTTCCCTTTTTCCTCTCATCTACCCCCAAATTCCACAGTCAAATATCAACGTCAGAGGTTAGCAAAAGCGATACATTGTATCATGTATCACCACCCTAGCCGCTGCCATTACTTTGTTAGGTGGGGACAAATATACTAGACTAGAAATCCAAGCTGAAATAGCCTGTAGTTCTTCATTAACAGGAAGAACAACAGATTCTGCAGCAACACTGATTGGACATCCACATAAAAAGTGGTGAATTGTCCCTTAAAGTGGCTTGTGCCAGTGTGCTTTTTAGTCACACATTTTACCTTATTTGTCAATTTGGATATTGCCCTTGGCCATATTGCAATTAAATATTTTGATTAACTGTGCAGTCTTATTTTAAATATATGTACATAATACCAAAATCAACAACAATAAAGTATACAGGTGGCCTTATATGGTAATTTTAGGGGCAAATGATCAAATGCCATAAATGTGCACCTCCTCATGAATAAGTGACATTTATCAAGTTGAAACAAAAAAAATTATGAAACATTTATGCAATTTAAAGAGTTCGGTGAATCCAGCTTGGAACAAACTGAAAAAGAAAGCAAGGTTTACAATACAAAAATGCAGTAATGTGCCCAAAAGTGGCTTATTGGACAGGCAGTATCTAAGAGGATGAAGTTATATTTTAAATGAAGTGAGCCTCATTCCATCTACTTTTTATTTCTATCATAATCTGATGTTTTTCTTCTCTGTTCGTCATTCCAGAGACGTCGACGGCAGAATGTTGTTAGACATTTTTGATGAGAAGCTGCATCCGCTCTCGGTAAGGCCTTAACTGCAGATACATTTCCATTATGCACAAGCTGTAGAGCTGTCAGGACTCATCAGCAACACCAACCACACAATGATGAACAGCAAATAAGCCTACATGGATCAAATAAGGGGGAAATCTGTCTGGTAATCTCAACAGCCATCTGGATCATTTCACATGTAATTTCAGTTCAGTTGTTTCGCTGAACAACTGCAGGATTCCAATCCAAAAATTTACATAACCACTGTGCCTGCTGCTCCATATATCCAAAAACCTAGAAAGCAGCATTCAAAATTCAAAATGGATTCTCATTTGTAAGCAAAAGTCTTTGAAAGCAGCTTGTGTTTCCATTCCGAGAAACAATCAGATGAAATATTCATTTTCATGTTGTTTGTTTTCTTCTGTTTTAGAAGTCGGAGGTTCCTCCTGATTACGACAAACATGACCCTGAGCAGAAACAGATCTACCGCTTTGTCAGGACGCTGTTCAGCGCCGCACAGCTCACTGCTGAGTGTGCCATAGTCACACTGGTAAGAGTGTGTGTGTGTGTGTCTTTATTTCAGTGCTGACACCAGGAGGGAGTGTTGCTTTCTGGTTCTCTTTTTGCCCTCTCTTGTGTCATGTGCTGTCTTCTTTCTGTTGCCGTCCTCAGACTCTTTTCTCTCATTTATTTTTGGACCTCATTTCTTCCTCTCGAATCATATGAAATGCTCAGTAAGATTCCTCCTTAGATTGTGCCACCAAAAATGTTGGAAAGTTAACTAATTCTCACAGGGGAGACGAGAAAATTGGAAGATAAGACAAGATCAGTTTGATCTGTGCAATTTTCTTTTTAAAATTACTTTGGTGTGAAGTACGTCTGTGCCTTAGCGAGGACATAACTGGTGCTTTATTGGACAGTAGCTTCTCTCCCCACAACCCGTGCGCAGCTCACCTGTATTACAAATGTGAAAACCAGGACACTTTACTCCCCATTCTCTATCTCATTTCCTTTTCTTTCTCTCCCCGACTTTTAATTCTTAAGCATTTCTTTTGAGAGAAAACATGCTTATTCTCAGTTAAATTAAGATGGAATAAGGTTAATATTCTTCTTATTTATACTTACTTTTATCGAGTTTAATTAGAAATGAGTTCTCCCATTCCTCCTCACTCATCTGCCCAGAAACATGTCTTTCCACACGTTGTCACTCTGGCCTACACGTGTGTCCCCAGAGAATAGGAAGTGCGGGGTTAATATGGCTGGCCTGGTGGCCTAGTATAGAGTTACTCTACTTCCCTGACAGATACTCACATGTGTGAAGTGCATGTACGGGTGAGTGGGTGAGCCCTTGTGTCAGTGATGGGAAAGCAGGCACACTGATGCAAAGTATCTGTGAGTGTTTCTGTGTCTTTATCCGCATACCCTTCCAGTCCCCCAGAGTAAAGTCTGGCATGCCAGCGGTAATTGAGTAGGGCTGTTGCTGGCTGGTGGTCGTGGGGCTGACTTTGCTGACACAGCTAACTTTAGACAGGGGGACTTGAGATGAAAGCTGGGTGTTTTCCTTCCTTTCTGAGTCATTACATCACAGAGCAGGGAAGGGAAGGCTTCTGTAGGGGATGGAGAAGACAGTGATGCAGAAAGTCTGCATGTCTTCTTCTGTGAAAATAAATCATTGCTATGACACACACAGGGAACTCATTATAATAAGTTGATCTTCAACTCTGCAGGTCAAACTCCAGGGGACAGAGGTCATAGATCTGTGTCATAGTTTCTGTGTGACACACTGATGAACAATGTGTCACACAGAAACTGTTAGTTTATATTAGGTTAGAAACATTAACTTATCTAGCATAAGTGTAGATGTGCCATATTAGGCTACAAATATTCTGCTGCATTTTAATTTTTACCTACACTAACTGCATAATCTTGCTCTGGTAATAGATGGAACATGAAGCTATTAATCATGGCTCAGAGAATAATTAAGTTTTATTTTTAATTACCCTTTTGGCTTCCAACAACTATGAAACAAGATAATCAAGTTAAAGTGATTATGTTGCGGCATTCCAGTTCTCAGTGGTGCTCTCATTTTGGGAAGGTTGTTATGCAATTTGGCTGTCCCAAAACCGCGTCCAAGTAAGTTAGAAGAGAGCCTAAGAGTATGACAGCTTGTGGCGCATGTATTGGCTCTCTGTATATCTCCAAAACTGTGCAACTCGCACCAAAAAAAAATCTAGACTGATAAATAGCACTACTGGCCAGGGGAAAAATAGGTATTTTTGTTAGGTGGCGATCTTTCCCTTTAATACTGTATGAGTTAGAGAAAACTCAGCGGATCAAGCAGGTAAAACTGATTAAAAGGACACAATGAAGCCCATGATGCCATGATGCAAAATCAAGCAGCCCTGCTCCTAACACTGGCTCAGTATTTTCTCAGTTATCTCAGCAGAATGTTTTACTGGTTAGTTCAGATGAGAAACACCACATGTAGATGGTTTGGATTGGAAACTTGAGATGCTGACTAACACTGTACAGTAGTTACTGTAAAACAACCACCAGTCAGTGAAGTGGTCATTAATTGATTCCATTATTTAACTGAGTGAACCGCACCGACTTTAAATCAAGCATGAGAATCGTTTGCTTTCCACTGTTATAAATAATAGATGTTGTGTGACTCTCTTATGAGAGCAAGATTTCCTTCAAATATAAAAATAGTGCAGGGTTTAATCAGTATCAAACATTTTTATAACAACATTGCGAGAAACCTCATCTGTGACATGTGGCCCCAGAATTACAAAATGAAATCATTTGGGTTCACTGTGGTTGCCCAGGGCTACTGTTTGCCAACCACACCGCCTCTGGGTTCTGTGTTGTGCTTGTTTGTATAGTTTTCTGTCTCTGCTGTTGCATTCATATTGCTCAGCGTGTGGTCTGACTCTCATTTCATGCGGGTTTTCTTCAGTTGTGTTTGTTGCCTGCTGCCAGATGAGTGTATATGTGGTGTCTGTTGGCAGGCTCTGAGCCACAGCAGCGATAGGTTAGTATTGCCTGCAGGTGTAGAGCTCAATCCGGCACGACTTGTCCAATTAGCCACCTGGTTTGTGCTCGTGGGCAAGTCAGACCAGGCCGAAAAATAGGATAAATATATATATATATTTACATTTCTTTTTCACATCTCACTTCTCTTTGCCTCTCTATTTGTCTGAACCACAAGTTAGCATCATACATCTGGTAATTAAAAGGTCATAATCATCATGTAACAGATCAGATGTCTTCTTTCCAGCAGTGTTCTAGGATTCTGTTCAGCTTTTTAAGTGGTGTATGAAAAGACAGTTCTGCCACTGTGCAGATTCAGACAGAATTATAATAAGTTGAATGCAGTGTATATTCCACTCCAAAATACTGCATCTCTGCAAACCAGCTATTTTTTTGTCAGAATTGTCATCTGAGATGACAGTTTTCAAAGCTTTGAGCTTCTGTAACTGGTCTGTACTGCCATCGAGCCTGTGGTAAATTTTATTTATGGAAAATAAAAATGTAGTTCCTAGTCAGCCAGGGAAAACTGCTCCAACAAGAATAACATTTATTGTTTGTTTTAGACCATATCTGTTACAAACTGAAGTAGACTGTAGTAGACTTAAATAAGTTAAATTTTTATTAAAATGACTAAATAAAAGTATCAAATCCATTCTGAAAACTAGATATAAATTTATATACAAAAAGATAATATGTGTATGTTACTGTGCTTATTACTAGGGCTGCAACTGTGGATTATTTTCTGTGTTGATCAATCTGTTGATTATTTTCTTGATTACTCAATTAGTTGTTTGGTCTATAAAATGTCTGAAATTCCTCAAACATCTTGTTTTGTCCACAACACAAAGATATTCAGTCAACTGTCATAGAAGACCAGAGAAAAGAAACCAGGAAATATTCACATTTAAGAAACTGGAATCAACAGACTTTAGACTTTAGATTTTGTCAAAACTTACTCAAATTGTGTAATCAATTATCAAAATAGGTGATTAATCTAATAGTTAATAACTGATTGGTTAATCGATGCAGCTCTACTTTTAAACTTTTAGAGAGGCTATTTAATAGTTTGCATGCAATCTGTGATTTGGGAGGATGTAGCGGGAGATAAATGAGTTTTTATGAGGAAACTATATATATAGTATATATATATACACACATACATATGTATGTATGTACATATATATATATATATGGTATATTGTGCAATAGGTTCTATTAGCAAGTTAAGCATGCTGTTATCTGCATGCAGCAGATCCCTGCAGCTTTCATGTTTGACAGCGACTATAAAATCAAATGGAATACATTCTGTCTTTCTAACAAAGCGATGATCAATGGATCAGAAGAATGAGCTTCTGTACAAGTATTCTAGCTTGTAAGGAACAGGTGCCTGCAGGCTCAGCAGTGCTTTGTGATCTGACTATGACTGTGGGAATTCTGCCTACTGAGAACGAGAGAGAAATGGAAATGTGGGGAGAGGCAGAGAGGTGCAGTGTTCGATCCACATATATATTTTATTTTAATGAGCGAGTTCCTGGGAAGCTGGATTTCAGCAGCTTCTGACATGTTGTTGTGGTTTTTACCTGGAGGAGGAGGAGGAGGCAGGAGAGTGCACAACAGGAAAGCTGCAAACTCACTCTGCAGATGAATGCAGATGAAGAGTGCAGAGGTTAATTAAACACAGAAACAAAAGGAGGATGTGCTAATTACATAAGTAATGGATAATACATTGAATCTGTTATATTGTTGTTTTAATGTTTATTATATGGAAGAAAAGAAGAAAAGACAGAGTCCACAGGGATCTTACATGTGGTACACATCTTTGTTCAAGGTATATTTGGAGAGACTCCTGACCTACGCTGAGATCGACATTTGCCCTGCCAACTGGAAGCGGATCGTGTTAGGAGCCATCCTCCTGGCATCCAAGGTCTGGGACGACCAGGCGGTCTGGAACGTCGACTACTGCCAAATTCTCAAGGATATCACTGTGGAGGACATGTGAGTTTGTCGGAATCAGACCCAAAATATTACATTTTATTGATAGAAAGGTAGAAGAAATGCAGTGCAGATAACAACACAAAGGCCTTTAGACTGTTATGCTGAATGTTAGCCAGTGGTTATTAAAATACAGGTTTACAGTATTGTTTCTGAATTGTCTTATTTTTAACCACTTCCATTTTCTCTTGCATAATAATCATTATTGTGAATGACATGACAAAGATAATTATGCTTCTGTGTTATGAAGGTGGATGGAAAATGTCATTTTACTCAACAGTTATTAACTCATAGCCTTCATATTTCATGTTGATGGTATAATCTATTCAGAACATGAAAAAAATAAATTGGCTTCAGATAAATTAACTTTATAGTCAGTTTGTGTGTCAGAGCCAGGATTCACCTGGGTGTTAAATACTATCAAAGGAGTCCTGCGGAGTTTCCTTGTCAACCAACAAAAGTTTTATTTATGATCAGTGTTACTCATCAAAACTCATTATTGTGTATCCCTGAGAGCTAACAAACGTCTTTGCATTTCATTACCAGCTTCAAGGAGGTTATGTTTTCGGTGATGTTTGTTTGGGTGTTTATCAGCAGGATTATGCAAAAACTGCTTTTCATGAAACTAGGTGCAAGGCAGTGGAATGAGTTGAAGGAAGAGCCCAGTAAATTTTGGAGTTGATCCACAAATTATTTTTCACTTTCATCAGGGCATCTCGCCTTGGCACAATAACACTGCTGTACGTCTGATAATCCACTAGATGATAATAACAAAACATAGCTAATTGTAGCAACATGATGACTCCATATCACATCCACATACACTGGTACCAGTTATCGTCTGGGGTGGACTAAACATGTAGTTACTCAAACTTCATACGGAAAGCAGTCATTATGGAGCACGCAGGGACAGTGGTTTCATGGGTGAATGAGTACAGTTGTAACATCAATGTGTAAAAGTGTTCCACTGATTATATTGTTACGCACAGCCAATTGTGAATCATCTTCAATAAACTCCAGATTAAGAAAGAATGTTCCAACTTTATGGTTCATGAGAACAAGCGATAATATTGGCCTTGAAGTTTGCTTTCATAGAAGAGTGAACTGTTGTCCTTGGCGGAGTTCTGTGCTCTCGGAGAGCCCTTCTAGTTTCTTATAAAAAGATTTCCAACGTGGATTGTTGTAATATTTCAAATCCCAGCATTTGAAAAAACACAGACCACCTCACTCCAATAATATTCCTCTCAGGACTGAGAAAATGTCTGATGTATCTGAAGATCTGTTTGAATGACTGGTAGACTTTTGGAAATCTCCTGTCCAGTAAAGTGCTGCACAGCAGGTGAACAATTGGAAACGTGCTCTGTGCCACTGTTCTGCAGTGATCTTATGACTGAGAGAATAGTTCCACCAGCTTCTCTTTAAAGGAAACCAGCGTCCTTGTGTGGGAGGTGCAGAGTCACATGACTGAATGTGACATACAACGGTTTAAATAGAATAAACACAGGAGCACAAACTGTATATATATATTTTCTTAGATTATTTCTGTGGTTGTTCCACAGTGTCAAAAAGTTCAGTGAGAGGGGAAAATAACCAGGGATAGCTCAATACCACATTTTCATGTCTGATACCAATAACGATACCACAGCTTTAAGTATCTGCTGATGCAGATAGCAATCCAATACTGTCTTTTTGCCTCTCCTGAACAACTAAGCTGCTTTGTAATAATACATTTGTGTGGATGCATTTCGCCTAACTTAACCATCTAAAAAACATCACACTCAAACTGTGGAACAAATATTCTACTCCCATGAGGGAAGAAATACAACTTGACTTAGTTATGCAGTCCTGCTGCCTCTTTCTATTTAAATCTTTTCACACATTTTTGGCAGCATTTCTGATTGGTCAGCACAATTGAAACATTCGAAATGAAATTGAAATCAATGGCATGAATGCATAAATTGCACTTGAGCTTAAAATAACTCCACACAGTTGACGTGATGACAGGTCTCACTCATGTTCTTCCTACTATTCATGCGACACGTGCACCTCATATTGCTCAAAGTTTAGATAAGCATGTGTGTGATAGTTTAGGCTAAAGGATAATATTGGATTATACTTTTTTTTGCTTCCGATATCTGATCCAGTGATTTTGGCCAGTACCACGTGTTGGTTCGGCATAAGAGTGGTTTGCAGCAGGGACAGTCAAATAAACAGTGCATAAAAATGACCCTCAAAATGTCCCAAAGCCAAAGCTCCCATCTTCATATTAATGTAACCAACTTACATTACATAAGTTACATACATTTTCATTTTCAATTAATCTGTCGATTCTGTTTTGCCTACAAAACAAAGATATTTAGTTTCTTGTCAAAAAGGACTGAAGAAAACAGAAAATACAATCACATTTATGATACTGAAATCAGATAATTTTTGACTTTTTTTTTTCTTCAAAAATGACACAAACCAATTAATCGATTATCAGAATAGTTGGCAATCAATTTAATAATTGATTGATCATTGTAGCTCTCACCTAATTGTTTCAGCTCTTCGTAAAACGTGCTGTTGCCCTTACATGGTATACAGTCTCAGCCACTGTTATTCGTCATTCCTCTTAACTAGCGTACCTGTCTTCACCCTTATTCAGTGACTCACATTCAGGGTCATTCCATGCTGAGAATAGTCTGCGTTTGTGGGGTCAGCATGGGTTCAAGAGGTGTAGAGAGTCACATGTATGGTGGTCTGGACATGTTTAGAGCGACCTCTGCCCAATCTGTCTGACACCCTTGACTGTCTTTTGTTGTGGCTCCTGGATCAGTCCCAAGAAATGCAGCGATACAGTAGGTTGGCACAGTTACATACAATTCAGCCTTATGATGAAGCATCATCACCTAATAAGATGTTGTCTACCCTTTGTTAGAAAGAGATTTATGTGTATATCAATAGAACTCTAGTGCTGTCAGTTGCCATTAGTTATTCTTGCAGCTTTCTCAATAAGTAAATAGTGTGAATCCACATGCTGTTGTGTCACCTATAAATATATAAGCCTATGAAATAAACTGGCCTCTGTTAGTCTCACAGGCTGTGTTCGGTCTTGCTGCTTTGGAAATTGAGTTGGGAAATTCCCCTGAAATAAATAAATATGGACTTATAAAAGTCCCTTGAAATAAACAAAACTAGTCCTTTGAAAAACGTCCTTTTAAAAGAAAACTATATTGACTCATTTATATACTGATATTTACATCCATGAATATATTTATTTCCTTATGTATATGGTTTAGGATTTATTTCTTAGCCTTATTTCATCGCCATATTTATGTATTTATTCATGTACTGTAATATTGACTTAAATGGCATTCCATAGTCACAAAGCTTAAAACAAGGCTGGTTTAGTTGTCCCTAATAAGCTGACAGTAGGAGATGCATGACCTTCAGGTGTTATAAAAAGGCTCCTCCTGAAGCAGAAGAGATGTCTGAAGCAATAGATTGGATATTTTTTTCAGGGTTAAATCTTAGATTGTACGGGAAGGCTTTATCATCTTCAATTACTGTTTAAATCACCATTGCTGTGTGTAAGACAGGGACAAAGCATCTTGAGCACGGGGACCAGCCACTCTGTCCTGTGCACCACATCCGTCTGTAATCCACAGGAATCTTGGCTGGCTTATTCTGAGTGGGAACACGATGCTGCAGACGTGTTGCCGCTGCTGCAACCTCTGACCTCTGCTGCGTTCACACTCTTCTGCACCAGTGCTTGTATATTCTTGTCCTTGGGCTCAGATTTTACACAGCAGCGCCTGTAATCCACCTGTTCGGTACCCTCTCCAGCGAGAGGAGCCCAGCATTTGGCTCTGCTGTGCTCCCATATGGCAATTTACCGGACTGTGACTCAGTGCTTGACCGGAGATTTCCTCGGAAGATCAATTTTAGTCTTTTTTAAATCCACGCTCAGGAACCTAGCTGGCAGAATTCCCTTTCCCACCCCCCCGACAGTCTCATGTGGCTGTGAAATAACTGCAGGGGAGTCTGGGAAGAATTATGAGGAGCGGAGAAAAGAAATAATTGAGAATAGCTGAATGAATACCACGGCGAGATAAAAAAGAAGCAGCATTATTAGGCAGAGTTTGGCTACAGCGGAGTCTAAATTTAGCTCGTCTGTTGCTGCATGCCTGTAAATGTGCGTGGGTGGGGAACAAAGGCTCGGAGGAAGAGATGGATAGCGCTTCTTATGCAGGTTACAATGCAGAATGAGTCGGTCATGACTGAAGACGAGCAGATGAAAGTGGCTGTCAGCTCGCTGCAGAGGAGATCACAGGGCCGTGCAGCGTGAGACGATGCATGACAATAGCATTTTCGGGACGTGGGATTAATTTTCTTTTTTACACATAATGCTCGCAGCCCTTTTGCTTAGATATCACTCATTTTCAGCATGAGGAAAGGCTTATGGTTGGTGGGTGTACTGGGGATTTACTTTGGTGTATGCGTATTGGCAATGTACATGTGAAAATAACACCCACCGTCTGTGTGAGGTGATAGATTTTGCCAGGATGGTCTCATGAGCACTAACGTTCCCTCGTTCAGTCTCTTCAGGCTCTGTGTGCAGAGTTTATTTGTAGACGAATTTCAGCAACCTTAAAGGCACAGTTCAGATTATATGATACAGGGTTGTATGATTGACGTGTCAAAGTATCTGAGATGTCGATCAACACACTCCCAGTTTGGAGAGGCGGAGAGGAGTACCAGCGTGGAAGCTAAGCAGTGAACTGCTCTGAACAGGGTCAGCAACAAAATGTTTTTCAGCCACTTAAAATAAGGTCCACCCCAAAAAAAATCAATATCAGTTGAAGTGCACGCTATATTTGGAATATTTTCACTGCTTTACTTTGCCATCAGACAGCCTTTTGTGATGGGAAACTGCTGTTATATAAGCCAAATATCACTCTCTCCAAACCAACCAAACTCCACAGATGAAATCTATCATTTTACCTCGCAGAACACTGGAGCTGCTCATCTACCACTGCCTCAATCTGTTGGTTTATTTGTGTTATAGTGTGACTTATGTTTTTATATTTAGTATTATATAAAATGTATTTAATTAGGAAGTCACATTGAGATCGAGATCTTACAAGTGAGACCCGAATGCAATGTACAACACGGAATAAATCAAATATTAATAAAAATGGAATAGAAAATAACTATAAAATAGCAAAGAATTACATATACATTCATATAGACAACAGCATAACAAATTACAAAGAACACATTTTGAGATATCTGTGCACCGCTATAAAAAAAAAAAAGCATATTATATTAAGCTGTCACACACCTAAATGGAGCAAAATAGCTTTCCTTTAAAGATTAGCATTTACTGTGGACATAAATACAGTCAGCCAGTCCTGAGAACGGGTATTATGCAATCTTGAGACGCAGGAGTGACCTATTATTACAAAAGCGAGGAAGGGGGTCATACAGCTTGTCAGTAATTAATCTGGGCTAAATTTTAAAGGATTCAGATTCACTGAAGTCACACAGTAACGCAAACAAACAAATCAGTGGCAGAGCAGCAGCTCCCAAGGTAAAACACTGATTTTACACATGGAGTTTGGTTGGTTTGGAGAGAATGATATTTGACTTTTATAACAGCAGTTTCCTGTCAGAAAAAAGAGGTCTGATGACAAGGTAAAGTGGTGGAAAAAACTTTTTAAAGTGGCCATCTTTGTCCACAGCAGTACTTTCCTTAGCTTCTGTGCTGGTTCTCCTCTGTGCTTCTCCTAACTAAGTGCGTGCCAACTGCCATCTACTGTAGCTAATACACTTACCTAATACAACCCCACATCAAATAATCCCAATCATTATCCCTTTAACTTTATTTCAGTCCAAGCTAGATCAGATTTTTTAGCTAAATGGCAGATTTCTATAAGATTGTCAAAGGGCTCTCTCCTCATCTCAAACATCCTCTCCCTCTCTCTGACAAAGGAATGAGCTGGAGCGTCAGTTTCTGGAGCTGCTGCAGTTCAACATCAACGTGCCGTCCAGCGTCTACGCCAAGTATTACTTTGACCTGCGCTCACTGGCCGAGGCCAACAACCTCTGCTTCCCCCTGGAACCACTCAGCAGGGACAAGGCTCAGAAACTAGAGGTGAGAAACTGGATTTTGATTTTGGAGATCAGGTCATACAGAAAATATAAACACCAAACACCATATATTGTGGCCTGAGGATGTGGAATACAGTGAACTGAGGCCAACCCCGCTAATTAGCATTTTGAAGTGCCTCAGCATCACACACACGCACGCAAAACACAGACTGTAGCTGTCTGCTGGGTGAAGGACGGGGTGTAAGGCCGTGTTGCTGAGTAATTAGCTTCACCGCCTCAACATCTGTCTCTCCCTCCCTGTCTGCCCCACTGCAGTTAGTGTTTGAAACAAATCTCAGCAGTGGTAAGTGCTCAGTTGATGTTGGCAGATGTGTCATTGCCTCCTTTTTTCTCTAACCAAAAAAAAACTCTCTGTTTGAGCAAAGTTGACCTTGTCGCAGCAGGAAAAGCAAGGCTCTAATTATTAACATTCCACTGCATTCCATTTACAGTACTTTGCATGATGTCTCACTGCTCTGGTTTACTGAGAGAATGATTGAATGAATAAAAAAAAACACTTATGTTATTAGTTTACTGATTGACAAGTCATAATGTCTACTGTGAAGTAGGTGTATTTTTATACTGGAGCAATGTACTAAAGAGACAGACTTCCAGTCCTAATCTGTATTTTGGTCTATCCTGATTTTATCCAGACAGTGTGGCCAGAAAAAAACAACACATGAACCACACTTCTGTTGAATTGAATCCAAGCCACATTGGGAGGTGGTTTGAAATGTGATTCAAATTGGATTTCTACAGATGCATTTCAGTCTGGCCGCTCGAATCGGATTTCAAAGTGTCTCTTGTGTTGTTCATAACACGACATACAATGTAGACGTCAAATCCAGAGGGAGTGAAGCTGCATCAGAGCAGCTGAGCAGGCGCCAGTAGCAGAGAATGGAGTACAACACGGAGAACAACAGTCCATGAAAAGACGCTGAAATACGACAGACTCTGAAATAAATCATCTACTGCACTTTGAGGGGACGCTTGACAATTGTTGGAGGGTGTCACCAGTGGACATGGCTACCACAGCAACCCATGCTGATCTGATTACTTGTGAATAACAGTGTGGACAGTCTGCGTTTTAAAGATCTGATCTGAGAAACAAATCTGATTTGCCTGCAATCTGAATAAAGTCTTTAAGGGCCTGCACACCTGCACAGGTGTTTTCAGTTGCTCTGGCTGATAAGAGTCAGGTAGAGATATGCCTAGGATTGTATGTATATGTCACAAAACTTTACAGATCGATAAAAAAGATTAAGGCTAAGGTGTCCTACACTAACAGTTGCAACAAAACTAACAAGAGAATGAAGTAGATGCCCATCAGCTCCAGATTGTAGACGCCCACACAGTCCTGAGAAGAGCTCCGATCACACAACATGAGAGTGAAAACACCTGTGTGGGTGAATTCAGGATGTGGAGGGGAAAACACTTAACTATCTTATACTACCATAAATTTTGGACCAAAAACATGAACACCTTTGGTTTTTAGATATAAATGAACATTTGTTTATTAAATTTATTAGGATTCGATCAAGGATACTTTTTTTTTTTTTAAATGTATGTATTCAGTTTGTTTGGGTTTAGGGCTTCACAATTAATCAAAATTGCTGGTCTATTTAGGTTCACATTGCTCAGTAGCTCAGTTCAGACTGCGGAATAAATCAGATCATGTTATTTTTTAATATTTTATTTTCAGTTTTGAAAGGAAAGTCTTAGTAGAGTAACAGCAAAAGGAAAAGAACATAAACAATTAAAGATAAAACAAAATAAATTTAATAAAGGAGGAAGTGGGGTCTCTTCATAAAAATAGATACATACTTTCAATGGATAAGATGAATAGATTGATGTAGATTTCTCAAAATAGGTCACCAAACATCCAAAAAATGTGTTTAAACATTTTTAAAATAGGGAGAATCTGATGATTTTCTATTCAAGAGAAGGACTTTTTTTAATACAAAAATACTGCCAAGAACAAATCTGGTTGGGTATCTTTGAAATATCCTAGAAAACCATCTGAATACTTTTAGCCAATAATCACATAAGGAAAAATCCAAAACTAATGAGCAGCCAAAACTATGCAGTTTTAAAGCTTGATCATCTGACATGCTCTTGGCTCTTTGTTTCATGGAAATATTTCCCCGTGTGTTTGAGATCGCCATGTCTCAAATTGTACGCAGACTGTCAAAGATCTCAACCAATTACTCTAAATACATCGAAAGGGTTTATTTCTCATTTCTATCATTTCTGCTGTGTTTTGACCTCCAGGCCATTTCACGGTTGTGTGACGACAAATACAAGGACTTGAGGAAACAAGCCAAGAAGCGGTCGGTGAGCGCAGACAACCTGACGGTGGTGCGGTGGTGTCCGGCCATCATCTCCTAACACTGGCCTCCTGCAGACGTACTGTACTATATTTCTGCCTGGTAAAGCAGGAAAGAACCAGGTGGGCAGCAGTCCTGTGGATCAGTGGGTCTGTCTGGAATACACACACATACACACACACACAGACACGCTCACACAATCTAGCACTTTGACAAGTGTGATTGCACCCTCTCTGGTCGTTTGTACATAAAAGAAGTCCCACTGGCTGCCTGCACTGAACCAAACAGAGCTGAGCTGAACCAAACTGAAGTGTGTGTGTGTGTGAGTGAAAAGTTGTTTGGAATGAAGAACTTGACTGCAGAAGAAAAGAAGAGGCCAAACAGAAATACAGCCGGCAATATGAGAGACTGTGTGAAGTCGGGGAAAACAGATGAGAACAAGCAGACGACGGCAGCAACAGCGTTCCATTATTCCCTCTGGACTCGATTGGCTTTCGCAGTCGATTGAGGGACGCTTTGTACATTCCTTTGTTTTTAATCTGCTGCTTCACTTTCTTAGCTGAAGCATGAGATCAGTTTTGGTAACACTTTATAATAACCATCATTAATAAATGGGAAATTGATAGTTAATTAAACTTTATTGAACGTTATTTTACTGTCAATAAACATTCAAATGTTTATATATGCTTTATAAACCATTGATTAAGCACTGCAGAAACATCGGTTGCAACTTTACAATAACCATCCAGATAATGTTTATATTCAACATGTTTTCCCAATTTTGGCTGCACTGGATCAACTCATGCTGCACCGATTGGCTCTTTCATTACCACTTTTAAACGCCAAGCTGTGCTGAGTAGCTTCTAACTGAAACTCTGTGGTTTAAATTTAATTTCTCTCTTGTTTTGCTGGTTTTTTTTGTTTTGTTTTTTTGCATTCAGATATCTGCTTGGTTTTACTGTTTCATGTTCGCTTTCAGCCGAAAGGAAACGTGTCAAGTTACCACTGATGAAAACGCAACATTTCCTGGTTTTGCTGCTTCATAGTAAAAGCTTTTGGATAACAACACAGGACTTTTATCGTGAAGAATTTAGAGGAAATTGTTTGTTTGCCATTTTATGCTTGACTGAAGCTCCGTCATGCTCAGTCCTGAGTTAAAAGACACCTTCAAGTGAGCAGTAATGGAGATGATCATCTGTGGCGTGTGGAAAAGGGGTATATGATGCTGTAGGTACCCCTTAAATGTAAATCTGTAAAATATTTACAGTAGCAAATCATAAAATGACCATGATATGTCATCAGAGATTAAGGAAACATGTTCAGTTGAAATACTCGCTACTCTGTCCTCCTTTGGAATTTCCATTCTGAGCTCATTTCACAATACAGACTAGGTGTTTAGAACAGTTAAATTGAGCAATATATTAATGGGGTTTGGCAGGCAGTCAGTCAGTCACCAAGCTGAACTCCAGAGTGTGTATTTTCGGAGCTGGGGGCTTTTGTTTTCAGGATAACAGGCTTAGCTTTACATTGACAGACAACTGACAGTTATAAACAGCTGATCAACTTACATTGTAGGACTTGTCATCGCGTGTTCTTGTCAAGTTAGAATGCTGCGCTAGTCTTGTGCTGATAGAGTGTTCCTGCAGCCTGCCTGAGCCTCCTCAAGTCTGGGGAGGAGGGGACGGGGGAAACCACTCAGTTCAGTCATTGTATTTTGAATAGAATTTCAACCTTTTTAATATACCATCTATCGCTCAAACTTACTGTTTGTACTTAAGCGCTCATTTTTGGAAGCACAGTTGTTACATATAACTCCTTTAATATTGTTTAACAGTAAAATAACCATCAACTGAAGTTAGATTAACTGTCAGTTTACTTAATTATTATAAAGTGTTACCTTTTTTTTTTGACAGCTTACAGGCACATTTTAAAATTTTGAAATGCTCAATTCCTCAATTTGTGTCGGTGTTTTGTTGATGTTTATCTGTTCTTTTGCATTCCCATCCAGCAGAAAGCTCTGCTAGCAGATTGACACACACATTCCACTGTTCACCTCAGTGTACAGTCGATCCATTTAACTGGACTACATATCATTGACAGAATATTCAAGTATTCATCTACATTGTAGCCATTAAACCGAAGCTCTCATTCAGAGCTGACATTGAAAAAGCAAGTCGGTGTTTAGCTCTTTAACAGGACCTGGGAATTCAACTTCCAGCTACAGAACAGCTTTTCAAACAGCAAGACCACCTTTCAAATACAGCTCCTCACTTAAAGCAATATCCGTGCATCGCTTTGTTGTTGCGATTAAATGCGATGAAGCATGCATACTTTGGGAGAAGCCCGACTGGAAGACGGTGGTCCACTCCTCTCAGTCACGTGTGAGACATACTGTAGAGCTTACATTGTACCTAATTCACTGCCATTGTCCTGACCTGTGGTGCCTGTAATAAGCTAATTTAACACTTCTCCCCTTTCTACTGGAGGAATAGAACAAATAACTGAAGTATTTTTTTTTTCTTTAACATTTTGTATGGTTCTTCCAGCTTACAACAAAAACAGCACAAATGGATTATTGACATTTAGGAGCCACTAAGAGAAAGCATGATTCTTCAGGGTTGTTTCTTTGTTGTTTTTGGACAGGACCGAAATGAATGAAAAAGCATTAATTAAGTGACGATTCAGACACTGCTTACAAAAAGATAGATTGTATACATTTTGCTAAATTGTCTCTGTACAGTGTAAATACAGCGCCAGTGTGCAAAATCTGTAGACTGAGGTCGTACTGTAAAAAGAAAAAGAAAAAACAACAAAAAACAGAATGATGTTAGAATATTTATATTGGATCAGTTTTTACTGTACATGAGGGGGGTCGGTAAATATGTTTGATTCCTTGTTCCTATGACAAATCAAAGTAAAGACAAAGGTGAAGGATTAAGATTTAAATGGGAGACACCACTTAACAGTTTTTGTCTGTTTTCTTGTTACAATGTTTTCACACTGCAGAAAATGCCAATGCCATGTTTTTATGTGTTACATACTGTATATGGTATATAATTAATATAAGACAATTCAGGATCATTCTATGATTGATTTGTAATCATTTTTTAAAGTTTTTTTTTTTTTTTAACCCCACTCTGTGGAAGCATTGCCAGATTCATATGTTTTTAAATCATGATGCTCATTTCTTATGGAGCCCTGACAAAATGTAGTAAAAGGTTATCAGGCAAATCAGAAATACAGTAACTGAATACATTAATAAATAATGTTTATTGCGTCATTTAAAGGGTTAAAAAAAAGTTTGGTAGTTTTTGGTCTTGGTCCACTAGGCTTTACATTGGAAATATAAAATCTGTTGGTTTAAAATTCATAACACAAAAAGTAATAATCATACTTGTTTGCAGTTTGTGGTCTAAGAGGAAAATGCAGAATTTGTTGCAGTGCAAGCTTTCCACTTTTTTTAACAACCAGTAGGAAGTTAAAGGAAAGGTATGCAGCTTTGAATTTATTTTTATTTAAATACCAATATTATTAGGGCAGATGCTATTAGCACCCAGGTGTCAGTAGCCAACAATGCTATTTGCATCTGGTTCTGGACTCCAACTCTGGTTTCCCAGTGGACAGCCCTGTTTTAACCCATTAATCCATAATAATCTCCCTTTTTACAGAGACTTAGTCGCTCTTTATAGCTAAACAAGGGCCCTGATGTACATAGCTGAATAGCGGCCGTGTAACTGTTCTCTCCTGAGTGCAAATAGACCCTCTGTTATCAGGCGTTCAGTCATATCTTAGACTCTTCTGACGACCTTTTACAACATTTTGTCAGTTGCCGGGCTCCGTAGTTTCTTGCATTTAGTGGAAATAAATGAAATTGTCAGTTTTTTCATGAACAAATCACTTCCTGATTTGTTCTTTTCTTGAATCGGAAATAGGAAAATATACAGGGATGTAGTAGAGGGTAAACCTATGAAATCATTGAGTTTGATTAATTCTAGTTTTCACACTTGAATGGATTAATCAATGTGAAGTAATGCGTCTATTATATAAAACTTTGTAATAGTGATTTGCCTTATGATCAACTGGACTCTGATTTTCCACCTCTACAAACTGTATACTTTAAAATATCATAACCTGGAAATGTCTCAAAAAAAGACAAATACAGCCTTTTGTAATAGTTTTTCATTTCTTCATTCAAATTCAAATGTAACACTAGTGTACCCTCCTTCAATATTCTTAGCTTATTTTTTTTACATTTCATTGGCAACTTCCACATCTGAGATTTAAGTCGTTGTTTGTCGAGCTACTGGAGAATCAGTCAGTCGGTCGATCGGTCACGTCGGTGAGATTTCCACCCCCGAGCAGCAGCAGGCGCGAGACGGGGGACAAGAACCGTACCAAAGTGATGGAGAAATGAAGGACGACCCTGTTGGACGCGTTGCTCTGACCCAGCCCTCTTGCACATGAAGTAAAATGAACCGGTGTTGGGACTTGGAAAGACAGCTGTTGTTTTGCATGGTGCTTCTGAATGAGTGGAAAATAAAAGTGCAAAAATGTGTCTTTTAGGAAAAGTAACGTTACTGGAGTTGCTGTTGTGAGTGCAAACTGTTAGAGGTATTCAAAGATTGTATATCCTATTTATTGTATGTGTGTGTGCATACAGCCCAGTCTGGTGTTTTCTGCACTCAGAAGTAAAAGCGTTGATGCCGTGTGGTCAGCTACGGTGAGTCCTGAGGTGGAAAATTGACTCCGACAGCAGAGACGTTGGGCCTGTGGCGTCCTGTCGGATGGTTACTAGGTGTGTGTCATAGCCTTTGTGCACTGAACTCTACCTCTGCATAGAGTTTTACTTTTCTCTTGATTTTTCTTCCTCTCTTCGATGACAATTTTTGGATTTCAGCTTTGATCATGACGATTTCCCATGCTAACATCAGCCAACTGCTGTAGCTGTGACCGTTGTTTTTTTTTCTAATTGATTGATATTTTCAACATCTTGTACTGTATTCTGTTGTTACTGTTGTTATTGTCGATGTATTTTCTTTTCAGTGAGTCAGTCATTCTGTTCCTGTTCTCAGTTTGCCAAACTCAGATCTCTGTCTATGTTCTCTCTTTTTCTCTGTATGTTTCAAACTATGATTTATAGAACTGCTCCCAATTCTCTTCTGAAGCAATGTTTAGAAAACCCTGTGCAAGAATTAAACTTTAAAACCTTGCAATAAATCCTGTGTATGTCTCTTGTTTAATCTAAATCTGGGGTGCCTAACTTAATTGTAGTTCATGGGCCGCATACAGTTTTATTTGATCTGAAGCAGGCTGGCCCAGTAAAACCATTGCATAAAGATTGAATTAACAGTATCCATATTCACAGTTCAGTGACAGAGATTCTGTATAATATACATATTCACCGTCTGCTCTCGGTACTGACGGCTGGTCAGTCAATTTGCAGCGTCGGCCTTCGCTTCACTAAAATACCAGCAACTCCTAGAGAAACTGCCACTGGGAAATACACATTTTCCAAAGACGTTCTGCTCACCATGAGCTGGCTACAATAACGCAAACTTTAAAATGCAGTCTAACGCTGGTGTTGCTCTCCTCCAGCGACCAAAAAATTTGGTGTACTGTGGCTGCTGTGAAGTAGCAGGGCCCAATTTCAGGGCTAGCATAAATACATTACATGGTATCGGATCGCCGCACAGACTCGCGTAGTCACCCACATTTTAGGGACACTATGCAAAGTCATCCATTAGGCCCAATTGGACCCTTTTGTGATCCAGTTCCAGCTTGTAAACTGTTTGTTTGACACCTCTAATCTAAACGATCATTTCACCTGAAGCGGAACATGCAGCCATAATTCATGCTATTATCATGAGTATTTCCTGCTCTGCTACCACAATATTTCGGTATGTTCTGTATTGTACATCTGACGTGACTCCGCAGGGTTTCTTCTCCCAGAAAGCACCTTTTAAATGGCTTAGAGCGAGTGGTAATACAGAGATTACACTCTACCATATTGTCACTGAGGGACACATTTAATCCTCCGTATTAGCCTTGATTTGCATTTCAATCGCTGCTCTGGTAATTGCTACACAAGTCAATTCAATGCAGCGAAGAGGTGCTAGTGAGAGCAATTGCCAAACATCTCTCATGAGCTACATCAAACACGTCTTTTTGAAATACTGTATACACACAGACACACAAACAAACGCACCTTTGAAAGTGCGTCTCTCGGTGTAATGAGCACCGCAGCTTACAATCTCTCATCTTTTGTTTGGCTGTCAGTTCATTTCCTTTTTCAGAGAACTGAAGTGAAGTCCAGCTGATGACTCCACTCCACACCCACCTCATACTAAAGATGGTTTCAAGGGTTCAGGTTGGGTTTTAGATGACTTTGATGTTGAGATACACAACATCAGACTGTGAAAATGCTAGAAGGATGAGTTTCATTTTACGCAAGAGGAGCTTCACGTATCAGGAACATTTATTGTTTCTAACAGAAGGTCAATAGTAACACTTGTTTTCTCTCAGCTGACATTTATGTATTGAGGCTTTTTTTTTTTCCTTTATGCCATGCTCTGTGTTTTTGTGATCTCTTACAGAAGTACAAAACCAAACACTGGGGAGAAAACACAAGACATTAAACATCACTTTATACAACTGAGAAACTGGCTGCATGTGGTGGAGTAAACAACAGGCCCAGTGGCCTTAAAATTTTAAGTTGACAAGTTGAGGTAATAATCTTTTGTCATCAAATAAACTTCATATTAATTAACTTTTGTTTAAGAAAATGTGTTAAATAAGCTCAAGATATTAAGTTGAACCAACAGCACTACATATTCTTATAGTGTGTTAGAGACAGAGCAAGTTTTCATTATGTTTTCTTCAAACTATAAAAAAGGAGGGTTTCAGGAGATTTTTTAACACTCGCAATGCCTGAGTTAACTGAACTCTGTACTGTACATTCAATCAACTCACTTCAAGTCAAAAAACTTAAAGTTAGAAGAAGTCATGTTTATGTGCTCTGAAGTTTTCTGAAAATAAATGCAAGAAATTCTAGGTTTAAGTGGAATAAATAAAGCTTATATAGTTATGTTCATTAGAAAAGATTAGTTGAATCCACCAGTATTCAGGCTATTTTAGTGAAACCATACATGAAGAGAGATCTGTGGACTGCTGCAACTCGATATGCAAAATAATTCAAGTGAGGTTTTGTTGTTTAGCCTGTGACGCCTCGGAGCCTTTGTGTGCCGTGTGTTTTGTGTGTCTTGCAGGTCTCTGGGTGGAGCTGAGGGCGACATCACTTTAACTGGGAACATCTGGTCAGTGTTCCTAAGCTCACACTTTAGCCACCTGCACACATGCACAATGTAAGTGGAAAAAGTATAACATAAATTATACAAGTCATTATAGGGAAGCGCAACATAAAATAAGAGGGGCTGGTAGAAATAAATTGCTATTCTATTATTAAGTTGGTGTGTATGTACCTTCTTTGTTGCAGCCTGTGCAAGCTGCCCGCAATAAGACAAATTAAATATCCAGCCAATTGGTGCCAATTTACACCTCCAACAGACATGGAGCAACGTTAGCATTCCTTTGGAGTTGTGTTTCTGGCCACATGGCAAACATAATTCCAATATTCACTCTCCCTTTATCTTCACTATGTTGACCAGTTATTTGCTAAACTTGTCTCTTCCCTGTTTAGTGCTGGATAGGAAGCCTACTGTGGGTTTATCAGAACTTTTACTGTAGTTGACGACCAAAATAATTAGCTCCACAGAGCTCATGGTAACTGCACTGTCGAGTGATAATTCTCTGTGCATTTGTCACAAATGACTCCTATTACACCTTGTCATTTGATCCATTGTTCATATAAAACATTGTTTCTTGCAGCTTTAAGATGATGAAACCATGTCTGATCCCTTAAGACTGCAGCATTACAGCGGTCCACAGGTGCTGAGGGGGAAAAATTCAATACCCACTATAAATCTTGTGGTTTGTGAAGTTTCAAGGGGTTTTCTGTGGTCGCTTGGTGATGAATTAGATCATGAACGGTGTGGCAAAAGACATGAGAGAGAGAAAATAGTGAGTTTCTCATTCTGCATCCCCATGTTTTATTGTTATCTTCGTGCCTTGCGGTGCATTTTGTTGGCATATGGAGGCTTTCTGTCCCCTCCCCCTCTTTGCTAATGTGGAGATGGGGAACAGCTGTGTGATCAGGTGGATGATCAGGTAATGACTGGAACCACTGGACTGGTGGGAAATGGCAGGGTCGGAAATTAAAGAATAGTTAGTATGCATGGAA
>JAJHUR010076680.1:0-13014 GCA_027495735.1 Lutjanus campechanus | reverse complement strand
ACTTTTACTACTACAATTTTGAAATTAGGACTTTTAAATACTGTTGACATGCCACAGAAGAAAAAAAAAAAAAGCAGTGGTGTAAGTGATAAAATGAATGATGGCTGGATTCCATTTAGCTGCTTCAGCATCCAGGTTCTGGCTCAATGTCACACTGTCCACACCAAGAATGATAAGTATAACAAAAAAATATTATTTTAAGATGGTTTTAACTCCACACAACGACTATAAAGGTGCAATCTGGACTCATCCATCCACTTTAGTCAGAATGATATTTAAAACAATATATTTATTATTATAGGTATTGTTCTTGGTGTGGACGGCCCTTTACCGGGAGACTTGCTCTTGATGCTGAAACCAATATTGATCAAATATTCTAATTTCTTTTTAACTGTAAGAATTAATAAATGGTGACAGTATAATGGTGACACTATTTTTAAATACAGTGAAACATATAAACAGTGGGGCCAAAATTGTCCATTTCAATATCTGCATGTGATCCTTTCTGTACTCAGATCTAGAGAAAAAAATACTATTTGGATGATTTTGCTCACAGCCAATCACTGCAAATGTTCTTTGATTGTGCTGAGATGAAGGTATCATATAAAGTACTGTGGTATCAGTATCACTTTAAAGGTACAGACATTTTTTAAACAATACCCAGCACTAACAAACAAGAGAGGAAAAAATAAAGACTTTATTTTAGTGGCTAAATTATTTAAAATGCCAACATGTTTTGACTACTGCATGTCTTCATCGGGGCTTTGACAAAACAAAAAAGGCGTGGCCAAAGTAGATCCAACCAATGGGAGGCCATCACATGACCAAGATAAAAATAACAGGTGAAACAAATGAAACAGGCACAAGATAACACAGACAACCAAGAGACAATTATTTTCATACAAGGAGGATAAAAGGAGCATAACTATAAGCTGTGAGGGAAACAGGGAGGCCTACACACAGAAAAAAGAATTGATTTAAATGACTTTCCTGTGTATAGGCCTCCCTATGTTTAACACTTGTATATGGGTATTGATCTTTCATTTATAAATTATTTTTGTCTGCATTATCTTATGTTTGTGTTGAATGTTCATTCTGAAAACTTTCTTCAAGCCGGTACGCAGCAGCTTGCAGCGGGAAACATGTTTTCCCTTGTTTGGTGGGCGACGTACCACAGGTGTTACCTGTCAGTAGTGCAGGTAAACGCTGCCATACTAAAAAGGCATTGCAGTGCAGCAAATAAACGTTTTTCTACATGGTCAGGGCTGAACTTCAAGACATATGTTTGACATTTCTGTACAACAATTTTATTGTTACTGATCTGCCAACATGTACTTAATACCAAACTGTATAAACATGAAACACAGCTCACTTTTATGCAGCATATTATGCGACTAGAAGTGCACCTCAGCAGCTGAAAACCTAATGTTGGACCTTCTGTTGGACTTCACGGTGTCTCCCTGAATGACACGGGGGTGTGCGCCCTTTATCTCCTCTCATTTAACACCCACACCAGCTCCTGTCTTAAGACAAAGTGGAGCCTCGACAGGACAGAGAGGATATTATTTGGTGAAGGTGATGAATTATTAGATGTAGGTCACCAAAGTATCAGATTAGAAGGAGCCAACGTTCACTTGATATTTGCTCTCCATTATAATGATAAAAACCGCAAGGTCAGATTTGGACTTAAGCTGAAGTTCTGCACCTCTTCATACACATTTGGAACAGATTGAAGCAGAGATAGAATTTAAACAGAGAGACGGGGGAGAGAATCATAATGATTTAAGCAATATATTTTCAGTCTGCCGAGCAGCAGCGGCAGCTACAGAATCTGTAATTATCCCTGGAATTCAATAAAAGCGAGGAAGAACAAAGAGCGAGGAAAACAGTTCACTGGTAAGTAAAGCGGTTTTGTGAATCGCCACTACACTGGTACAGGATAACACCAAAGATAATAGCTTCTTCTTCTTTTTTTCCCTTCTACCTGAAGAGCAACTTCACAGGGGTGCCACAGTGTTCGGAGGCAGAATCGATAACACTATCAAAGGGCAGAATCTCAACCTTAATGAAAGGAAAGAAAATACTGCAGGCTACAGGCGCTCAAAGACCACTAGAGATCTATGTGTATCAACACGCCTGAGACTAAATATGAAATCAATTCATTACACCCTTTATTTCTTTCTCAAACACTGTCCGGCGCTGAGATAACAAATTTACCTGCTCCCTCCTTTATTTTCTTTCATTCTTTCTTTCTCTTATTTCCCGTCTCCCTCTCAATTAATGGAAAGACGAGCAGTGGACACTTTCCAGCAACGGAAGCAGCATAAATAGATTAAATTGCAGAGGAGATTATAATTTATCATTTCTTTATTAAAAAGTAATGCGGGTGAATTAACTTTGAATTAAATTCTATTTGCATGGTATTACTGGAATCATCTGTGTAAATGGCTTAAAATCCCAAATGGGACATTGTTCCCTCCAACAGTATAATTGTAGAGAAAGAACTTTTTTTTTCTTTATCCAGGAAATTATAAGAGACCAGGAATTAATCTGAAACTGTTGGAACAGTGTGAGAGGTGACACTTTAATCACGCCGCACAGAAAAAATGTCATTATACTTTTCAAGAATAGTCTCATAGAAACTTTGGGAGGTTGTCTTATATTAAAAAATAGCAATAGAAATAAAAATAAAATGCGCTCTGAACTGACACCGAATGGCCGACCGCATACTCATTTCTAAATTATAGACATTATTTAGAAAAGCGTAACCGCAAAATATAGTAGAACGGCGTACTGAACTGTCGGGCCAATAGAACACATGTAGTGTTCACGAGCTGCCACTCATGACGACGCCACACATTCACTTCTATTGGTATTATTAGTATTTCGTCTCGAAATCTTGTCCTTACTGCTTTCCATAACTGAGCAACACAGACACAATGCAACATACTGCACTAAATTTTCAAGAAACCCTCAAAGGAAAACTGTGATGCAGATTACATTTTTTAGCATACATATGTCACCTTTTCTCCTGAAGATTGGAAAATCCTATTTCATCTGATTTGATATTTTGGTATGTTTGAAAACTTTGGGATCCCCACTACCGCTAAAAATTAAGTTCTGAGGACTTGAACAATATTTGCAGAACACAGCAAACAGAGTTCGTATTGTCTGACCCATCAGTGTGTTAGTAGTGTGTGCTTACATTACCATGTATTGTAAAAAGAATATTAAATGTTTTTTCTGGTGCTTATAAATGATGGGTTATATGAGAGTGTTAACCAGGTTTAGTTTTAATGCAGAGCTACCAGCTGTGAAACACACTCTGTCTAAATGTGTACTGCAGATTCTCAGTGTGGGCTGTGAATGCCCTGCAGGTGAGCCTTGAGAGGTCATGAAAAATAAGTTTCAGTCTTTATAAGTGTGAAATTACCATAAAATATTTATGATTAATTTTAAAACAGTAATCACAACCAATAAAGCCATGGGATTTAAATTATGTGTTCTTCTTCATTTACACCAAATTTGGTGACCTGTCACATTAACACCAGAATGATTCGTCTTGTGTGTTGATCAGAGTGCAGCTGCAGAAGATTTTCAGATTTCATATTGGTCTGGTTATGTTGTAGATGACGTGAGTCTGAGCTGAAGACAATAGAAATTAAATCAGGTTAAATGAAACCAGTATCGTCAGGTTTTTGTCAAGTTTATCAAAGCCACTGAAATGATCAAATGTTTTGAACCACTTTACCTTGATGTCTACGACCCAGCCCGCTCAACAGAAACATGACTACAGTTTGACTGTTTAGGTGACATCCTCTAGTGGCTGCAGTAAATATTACAGGAGCTAAGGAGGAAGTCAGGTGACGTAGTATGAAGAGCGACAAAGTCGCAAGTACAAGGAGGTTGGGGGGTGGATGGATGGATGATGGTCAAACACAACCAGACTTCCATCCATGAAGACTGCTGTTTGTCTCCCATGTGAAACCCCTGCTTCTCTCCAATGATCTTATAAGATGTATCCGTGTATCCATTTGGGATTATAATCCAGGGTTTATATTATTGGATTGTGATCCATGATTGTCTATGTGGCCTCTTATTGTTGTAGCTGGTTGAGATGGCACCAACTACTTCATACATTTCTGAATACTGCAGTTTAATCTATTACATCAATCATTTTTACAAGATCAGTTGCTTTGTATGCAAAATCTTACTCTGCAAATGAGCAATTACAGCTGTCAGAAAAATTTATGTGTTGTGTGTTATATTTAGGGAGATCTAATAGCAAAATATGGCAGAAGTATAAGTTCACAAGTTCCAAAGTCTGATGGTCACCACAGTTTCTCAGTTTGTTGTGATCTATAATCACTAAACGTTTCTAAATCCTACACACTGTCCCTTTAAGTATGTGCACATGGCAACATTCCATCACTGTATGTGAGGGACAATATGAGGCCTCTTTCAGTTGGAAAGTTGGTGAATAAGAGGTTAAATTTCTGCTAATGTCTCCAAAATCTTCAGTCGAGACACTGGACAATTTATTGATTATGCACGAGTTAACATTACTATTGTATGTTATGTGTTAGTTAAGTTTTATGCATAATTTTTGGCCCCAGATGCTGCATATGCGAGCAGATTACTGGTTTATAGTTTTTGTACCTCTTTTATAATTTAAGCACTGACCTGACCAGCTACATTTTCACGTTTATCCAGTGGATTTTTAATTTCTTATACATACAAGAGCCACCGAAGACCTATAATTGAGTCTAAAACAGACTGCTCACCACCACTGGATTTACCTGGTCCTCCCCCTCACATGATACTCAACAGAACATGGCCGCTCAGCTTCAATAACTTTTTTATGGCACAGTTTAATAAAATGGTTTAAAAGGAGGAGGAGGAGGGAGGGGAGAAAGAGGCAGACATTGATGAGCATTTTGATTGGCACATGGCTCATGGGACGTACCAAATGAGGGAAGACCCAGGGGACGGGAGGAGATCTGATTAGCCGGGCATGGTGAAAATGGAGTGTACCACGACTAATTCAAGACAGAGCAATGAGAGATTGAAAAATCGCCCGAGCCTCATACTCCTCATCGCAGTTTTTATTGAAATCCAATACATCTCAGCGAATGTCTCCTCGCCTCTCCGCCTCTCTTTGTTTTTACAGTGGACAGTCACACATACACAGAAATTAGTTCACGCAGCACACTTATCTGCCATTTCAAATACACACAAACAAGCTCACACACACACACGCACACACACTTACCGAGGGCTCATTTTTCTCCGAGTGGAGTATGTTTTCAGTTCAATCATCACTCTTTGATACTGAGCCATTTTGCACATGCTCAAGGGCGTGTACTGAATATGTGGAGGAAGAGTGGGGAAACACACACCCCACAAACACACACACTCCAACATACATCCACTGACTGTGATTGGCCTGGATGGTTTGGGTGTTAAGGCGGTGGTGCAATAGTCTCCAGCTCGGTGTCAGAGCCGAGCTCAGCTGTGGTGACTATTGATATGGCTGGCACAGACAGGGGCACCCCGAGGCCACAGCAGGCTTCAGCTTTAGTTAAGTGCAGCCTAAAGTGGCCGGAGAGCAGCGAACGTATGAAGAGTGACAAGGCTGAGCGCAGTCTACATGCTGGTTTTAACACACGACTGTAGATGGATGTGGTACGATGGAATGCTGCAGCTTTATGTGGTCGTCTGTAACATTTATTCCAAAATAAAAAACATTCATTGGAAGCATCTTGTGCTTCCAAAGGATTGCTGATGTGGTAGTAAACTGTGTTACATACAGTAAGGTGCTGTGTCCACAGGCAAAAGGCACCTGTTAGAGGTTGTACGTGCTGCACCGTGCTTATGACGTAGCATAAAGAGTGACCACAGCCACGAGTCTGTGTGGATTCATGAGATTTTGAGGTGGAGGAAACATCAAGTTTTTCCTCTCCACCTTTGTGTAGAGGCGTAGATTTCAGGGGGAATACAGGGGACACGTCCCACTCGATATTTAGAAAATATGCATTTTTCCCTACTAATAAAAACGTGAAAGTAGCAGGGGACTTTTATTTTGATGAATAGCTGGAATGTGATGCAACAGTGCCTATGCATGTAGCATACATGCCAAAAGCAGAACAGAAAGAAGAAGAAGAAGCAACTTTGATAATCATGGAGCAGTGAGAAAGGAAAAGGAGGGGAGATCCAATTTTGCTCTCAAAAAGTCTTAAAATTGTAGTAAGGGTAACTAATTAATGAATGAATTATTGAGTGTGGTCTAGACCTACTCTATATGTAAAGTGTCTTGAGACAACTTTGTTGTGAATTGGCGCTATATAAATAAATTTGACTTGACTTGACTAATGAGCAACTGGAAAAAAAAATTTTTTTTTCTTTTAGATGTGGTGTTTGTTAGTTTGCTTACTAATCTTAAGGTAATGTTTTCAGCTCATAATTAGTGTTTTCTAGCTCAACAGAGAAGCTAATTTAGCTTTAGATGCACAGCAGCTATCCAGGTAAAAATTGTGAGATTGAACATATTTATTTTTAGCTTTATTGTAAATTGAGATATTTACATGCCTTTTTTTTATACATGCAACCTGCTCTAATAAGACTCACTTGGATGTTGCAAACAATTATTAGCAAATGAGCACTTGCTAATAACTCTTTTTAATCTGTATGTTATACTGAATAGGTGTTTTTGCAAAACACAAGGTACAAAAAAAGGTTCCTGTTTGAAAAAACGAACAAAAAACAATTGTGCCAAATTTTCTAAAAGTAATCACCAGTATTTGTTTATAAATAATAATAATAATAATAATAGTGATGGCTGTAACTGTTTTTATCTCTAGATCTTTGTTTGATTTCATTAAATCTTCTTGGATTGACAACTTCTCCAGCCGACTTGAACTTTGCACAAAGAAAACTGTTGGTTCATGTTGAGACTGAGACAGTTTAATTCACTCACACATACATGTGCATAAACACATTCACCCACAGGGGGGTAGGGGCAGTAACAACAGCCCACCTAATATCTCTTTCACACCAAAAGCAAAATCTATTTTTAATCACTTTCCACAGTTTTTTTTCTGTTGTTTTATTAACTCTCTGCTGTTTCCCCCTTTTTTCATCCCTTGCTTTTCTTGCACCCACTCCCTCACACGCGCCCTCTCATCTCCATCTGTTCTTGAATGCTAACACATACTGTATATGCTATATATACACACACATGCATATGGACAAGTGCATGAGAAATCACACTCTCACACACACCTACCCCTGGTGTCTTGTCCTCCCTCTCTGCTTGCCTTTCCCTTTCATTCCCTCTCTCTCTGCATTTGCTTGGAAAATGTTTGAACTCTTCGGCTCGCTAAGATGTTGCTGAAACAGAATATGAATTAGTCCCTCTCTCTCTCACCCCCCACCCCCCCTCCCCATCTGTCCCAACGCCGCTGCTGCTTATGCCTAAGACGCTCTGCCCCCTCCACCACCATCACCACCACCAACCACCACCCCTCCCCATGCATAAATAATAAAACAATACAAAAGGAGGAGAGGCCCGCTGTCTAGGCACACATGAAAGAAGTGCTGAACTCGTAGCCGAATGACAGGATTCAAAACTTCCTCAGAGAGACGGAGTGGGGTGTAGTGGGGAGCTGGAGGCGTGTGTGTGTGAGTGTGAGAGTGTGTGTGTGTGTGTCTCCGGTTTGCTCGCTCCACACTGCCCTTCCATGATGATCTATATACTGTAGTCACTCACTGTATTTTACTTTCTCTGCATGCTTACGTTACTTCCAAAGATTCTGCAGAAAAAGTGGCAGAAGCTTTTCTAATTTCATCACCTGCACCCATTTCAAATAGATACAATCTCCTTTAAAGGAGGTTTTTTCATTTAACTTGGTTTCTGTTGTGTAAAAACCTAAAGTTATCAGTATATGCTCTATGATTCAGCAGATTTGACTGTAGATTTTTGGGCCTGGCTGCTGGGTCTCAAACTTGTGTATCAGTCTCAAGTCTCAACTCAAATAAACGTGAGATGGGGAAATAAAAAACTGTGTGTAACAGAACTATTTAAACGTCGCTTGTTCCCTTAAATTCTAATGATATATTATGGTCATTTTATGATTTAGCACATTAAAATATTACATATCTCTCCTTTAAATTTGATTTTCTATTTTGTGTTTAATTACAGAAATATCATTTATGCTTAAAAAATTCTTTAAAATCCTGAAGACATAAAACAATTCTCTTCTGATTGTTTACACACTTTAGGTAATGTATAAGATTGTATTTATATGTAATCAAATATAAAATAAAGTTGCAGACAAATGTGCTGTAATATATTACAGTACTCTCTAAGATGTTTGTTATAACAAAAACAGTTTTATAAGTCCAGATTCCTGCAGTTATCTGTGAGTTATTACACACACACACTTCAGACTGCCTGAAGCACTGCAGGCTTGATGCAAACACTCACACACACACACACACACACACACACACACACACACACACACACAGAAAGCCTGTAATGTTTCTATCAAAAGGACTGGACTTTAACATTGATTTTATGGACATCAAATTCACATACATCCAGTTTTGTGCTGACTTGCTGTTTATCATCTTCGCCTCTCTTCCCTCCTACCTTCTCTCTCTCTCTCTCTCTCTCTCTCTCTCTCTCTCTCCTCATCTCCTCAGGTCTCTCTCTCCCTCTCTCTTTTTGAAGTCTGCATATGTATTAAGAGGGATTTTGTTGTCCCCAGACACCAATTTACATAAAGTGCATGCCATCATTGGTTCAAGAGAGGCAAATTATTTCCCTGGAAACATCACACTTCCTCCTTCTTTTATTATTTATTAATTTTTAACACAGTGCAAGCTGGGGCTTGTTAGGACCATTTAGCCAGATATGCTAAATATTGCTCTCCTTAAAGCGCCTTCATCAATGAGCAGCGACGGGGGTGGGCCAGTACCCAGCAGAAATTATTGAATTAAGGACTCGGCCAATCGTTTAACAATTCCCCCACAGCCGAAGCTGGAGCCTGCCCACATCCAGGAGTGTGTGTGTGTGTGTGTGCTCTCAAGACATGTGTGTGTTTTTGTATTTATGGCATCAGGTTTCAAAAAGTATTCATTAAAAATTACATGGAATGAAAACATGAGAATATTGACTGGATATATGCTACAGGGCCAAAAGTGTGTGGACACCAGAACATTGCTCCCACCTCCACTCTTCTGGTTTCAGTCTTTCCAGTGTTGGACCTCACTGATGTTGGGTGATGAGGCCTGACTCGCTGCGCACGTTCCAGTAAATCATGACAGTTTTGGATGAGGTTGAGGTCAGATCAGGTCAGTGAAGTTCTTCTACACTGAACTGTAATTCCTTTATGGAGCTGGTTTTCAGCTGAAACAAGAAAGAGACAAACACAAACTGTTACACAAATTTCAAAGAACTCTACTCTCAAAAATATTGGTGTACACCAGAAGTGGGAAAGAGTCATTGTTTTGTAAGGCACAAGCAAGTCTCAAGTCTTTGTAGTCAAGTCCCGAGTCAAGTCCCAAACCACAAATCATAATGTAACATTGAATTTTCAGCCTAATTGATTTACATTTATTTAGCTGACAAGCTAACTTTAGCAAAGCATTGACTCTCTGTGCAAATGAAGCTGAAAGTTGTGCATCTCCATCTGTAATTTTCAACCTATTTTCAACCAGTTATCACAGGAGAAAGTATGTTTTCTGACACAAGACAAAGAGAAAAAAATGATATGCATTGCAGTCTTTGTAATGGTGGTTTGGTAATTGATGGGGAATTATCCTCTAGCTGGTGTTGATGTTCTTTCTCTATTTGGACCCACAATGGTTGACCACATTCGGACTGGATCTTAATATCCTTTGGTGTTTCAGGATTGGAATAATGCCCAAGGATGCATGAAGACCTGGAGATTTTCCTGACTTGGAACCCATGAAACACGCAAAACAGGTTGATCTAATAAATTTATCCTCAGGTTCTGTTCATTGCAGGCTGCTTTAAAAAAATGTGCATGTTAGGTCTATGGTAGAGCTTCAACTAGAAGTTAATTTATGGATTATTTTTGAAAAAAATGCTGGTTCCAACTTCTTAAATGTGAGGATCTGTTGCTTTTCTTTGTCATTCATGTCAGTAACTGAAGAGTCTTTGGGTTTTGAACTGATGGTTGGACAAAAGAATCAATCTTAAGACTCAGGAAATCAGGAAATAATCTGCAGATTAATCAGTAATTAAAGTATTTGTTAACTGCAGCACTATTTCCACAGATTCTGGATTAGCCTAGCCTAGCAAGTCTACAAATACATGTGAAAATAAGGTGTTTTGGCCACAGAGTGTATTGAGTTTCCACCTTGGCTTAGTGCCAGTAGTTTGGCAGATCTGGGCCTTTAAGCTTCTTGGATGCTTACATGTTAATTACCTTTTTAATTAGATTTTGGATGTAAAATCATCTAAAAACAGATATAGCACAACTGATGCAATAATCAAGCCTAAAATAAGACCGGAAGATGTAATGAACCCATTCCCGAGTGGGAAAAACCCCTTCCTCATGTCAGTGAACATCTATCAGCATTCTACTGTCTCATTAGGAGCAATGATGAAGGTGCAAATGCCATTCCAGTCAAACCTCTTTCTCTACCTCTATCAGACAGGCAGCTTAACGTGACGTTATTTAGAATTAATGTAATTCACTGAGAGAGATCCGAGGTCCATTGTACCTTAGATGTGTCTTCTTTTGTCTGGGGCCCTGAACAATGCTCTGTCATTTTAGCAGAAGCTAATATGATTAAAGCACTCTGACAATAGACGGTGTAATTCATTTCATCATGAGGGATTGCGGACGGGGCCAGGAGAGACAAGGGGGTAGATTATCGAGGCTGCATGCTAATTCAGCCCAGCGGAGGAGATGGACAGCCAAATGGACTTTGGCTGAGAAATATCGCCGAGGGTTGAAACTTCAGAACAAGATACCAAATTTCTTAAAAAGATCCACCACACCGTGTAAGGCGTGGAGTGGAAAGTCATCAATCATGCGACCAGAGGGGATTTATGAAGTGTAATAATAGCAATAATCCACAGCGCCCTCCTGGTGAGGGATGGCGAAGGTGTACGTTTCAACAGGGGACGACGCCAAAACACAAGGAGAGCCGCGCTCCTGGCTTTGAAATAGCCCTCCATTTACTGGCGATTGTGCTCTATTACTGTTCTTAGTCACAAGAGATTGGACACTTAGCCTCTCCTGAAGGTCTGTTTCTCATAAGTGTCTGCGCAGAGCTAGACGGTGCCATCTGACAAGTCTTTCATCTTCAGGGAGTGCCTGGCACTCTCTCTAAGCTCCCAGTCACTGGAGGAATACCACTTCACATGTTTGCCTATAAAGTTACATGCCCATTAGGCCACCGCAGAAGAAGTGTGCAATATTTACCGTCTGGACGATTAGGAATAAGCCTGAAATAATATCAAATTCTGCTACCCACACCAAGAAGCTGGGTGCTAGCATGAGAACAAAAACAGCCTCCAGTATGCTTGACAGTGGGGGCCAAATTATGACAGAAATGCAGCATAGGTGGAAACTTAGTGGAACATCATTACTTGGCAATTTAACTTTGAATGCACTTTCTGAGCTTTAAAGGCCGATTGTAAAAGCGTGCATGACTGTCTTTGCTGGTTGAAAAGTAAAGACGAGTAAAGTTTTTTTTGGTTGTGTCTCAGTGAAACAATCCAAAAAACAAAGCCAGATTCGGAGGCGGCAAAACTCCACATATTATTTACTCAAGCAGAAGTACAGTGTAAAAAAAGACTCATGGTAAAAGTAGAAGTACTGATTCAACTTCTCTCTCAAGTAAAAGTGAAAAAGAACAGGCTTTGAAATATACTCAAAGCTAACCGACCCTCACCTTTTCTCAACAGTTTCTCCCTCTCTGTCTTTTTGTCTTGTTATCTACTTCTGAGTGATTTCAATAGTCATATTACTTTTGATATCAAACAATAAGTAATTGTATTACTTCTTAAAGGAGTAATAAGTCAAATAAAATCACTTATTACACTTCCTGAACTTGCCCAACACTAAACTGAAACTCTACTTGTGACAAAGTATTTCTACTTTGTGACTTCGTACCTCTGGTCAGACTTGAACATGTGTTGGTAAAACAAAAAAAACACTGTAAACTTCATCAATGTTAGATGTGAGTAGAAGCATCATTTTCTCTCACACAGTAACAGTCAAATATTCAAGAAGATACACAATCCCAAGTTATTGAAAAGACAAAAGTTTTTCCTCTGTGCTGTCTGGGAAAAAAAAAAAAACTTTCAGCCAAGTCCTCACACAACAGTACCTCTGAGCCTGCACATCTCTCTGGAGAGCACACACAGTACAGTGACACAACACACGCGCAACTTCACATGTAAAAAGGATGGTGATGGTGGTGGCGGCGGTGGCGGTGGTGGTGATGGGGAAGGAGGGACAAAAAGCTCCAAAAAAAGTTTCCCGAGATGGCGAGCGAGCCAAAAGAGAAAAATGGATGTTCTGCAAGGCGGGATCATTAATAACACAGTGAGTAGTGAATGTCGCGGGGAACAATGGCATTGTGTAGAGAAGAGATGACGAATCCTCCTCTCTTTTTTCTCTCAGACGGCTCTATCTATTAATTACTTTTATGTCTTCATTCATTATTTCATACCGTTCCAACGCCCAGAGTGATTTTTAATCGCCTGTGGCAATACGGTTCACAACGTGAGGTTCAATACAGCATTTTAATGCAATAAGTTTGTCTCATGTGGTCACCGGTCTGTATGTGGTCACCTGCAGTTGAAAGTACAGTACAGTACATTTATTCAAGTACTTGAGTACAGTTTTGAGGCTCTTCGCTGGAGTGTTTCCATTTTCTACTTGCATAATACAAATTCAAGCACATTTAACCTGATTTGCTTCCATGGAATTTGAATGCAGGAGTTTTAGTTGTAACTTTATTTTACTT
>JAJHUR010076678.1:0-11782 GCA_027495735.1 Lutjanus campechanus | reverse complement strand
TGCAGGGGCGTGGCGAAATGAGCTGGAAAACACTGTATGAATCAGTTAACCGTCTGTCAAGTTTAAAATCACGTTGACTTGAGACAGAATTAATGAGAAATTGCATCAAGCCGTTTCAATGGTGTGGAAACATGTATTCACCACGTAAGACATTAATCCACTGTTCAGCAGACTTATCGGAAATCAGATAAGATGCTTCCTCTTACAACGCCAGGCTGCGAGCCTGACTTGAAAACTGTTGTCTGAGTGTGAACGTGAGCGTTTGATAGTTTTGCAGCAACTGATGTGAAAATCCCGGAAATAATTTTCATAATACAGTCACACTTCCCTATTTTTCTTCTCTTACACCTCACCTCTGTCACATTTCTCTCTCCGTCTCTGCCTCTTCCTTTGTGTAGTGACATACTTTATCTCCATCTGTCCTCTGACTTTTTTAAAGTGGAACAATAGATGAAGCCTCTGATTTAGGTGCTCGTCCATCAGCTGAAAATCGTTTATTTTTTAACACAACTTTAATTGTATTATTGATGAGCTTGTCATAGTTCTTTAGCAATGAGGGATAAATTGTAGCTGCAGTGCAATCAGATTAAAGTAACCTCAACTTCACACCAAAAACCACACAGTAGCCGTGTGTACACTCTGCAGACACTCATCAAAACCAAATCCAATTACCTCTTCGCTGGTGCAGAAAGTGTGTCACATGACCTGACCATAATGTTTGTTTCTCACTGCTGCTGACCACCGACGCTCTCAGACATAGACCAGATGAGAAAAGGTGAAACTTGGGACGGGGAGGTGGACAAGGTCGTGTCATGTGAGAAGGATTAAAACAGAATCATTTAGAGTGACATTATTATGAAGATCGGTTACAGATTCTGAGGATGATATGGAGCACGGTGTCCTGGCAGAGGTGACAGGTTCTTACAGTCACTTTAAACATCTTTTCAGCAGATAAGATTGTCATTTAGCTGTAGGAGTGGACACAGTTTTCTTTTTTTTAAAGCACAAATTCCTGCACTTTTCATCACCTGTGTTAAACTGATCAAATGACGTCAACAATTCGTTATTTATGAAAACAATCAGTGCAATAGGCAAGTGAAAACATATCAATAATGCTCTAATATTTTACAAAAACAAACTGTTTTGTTATGTTGTTTTCGTCTTATTTTGTCTTTCACGTTTTTCTCGGTTTACGTCTTTTTCATCTTGTTATGTCATGTTACACCGTTTTTGTTTTTTACGTTGTGTTTTTTTGTTTTTGTCTCATTATGTCTTTTTCTCCTTGTTACATGGTTTTGGTCTTAAGTCTTTTATGTTGTGTTTTTGTCTTGTTATGTTGTTTTGCGTCTTGTTTTGATGTTTTTGTCTTATTAAAGCTGCAGTAGGTAAAAAGCCTATAAACGGTCGATTGTTGAGTCTCATCTGTGTTAGGTTATGTTTTCACGGCCCTGAGGCCCACCTACCAGACAAGCAGCACACACTTCATGCACGCACCTAACAGTTTAGCAAAGCAATCGTGCGCGAGCATGAACTGACAGGCATCGGCTGTGTGTAATAAAGTAAATACCTGAGAGTACAAACAGTGACAGAGGAGAGAAACTACATTTCTCCGTTGGTCAGCAGTCAACATGGACAGAGAGACTAATTATCTAATTGTAAACAGTGTGGTCGACTCCTCCGCTGTCACTACTGCGTACAGGCTTGTAAGCAAATGTGAAGATAATCCCAAAAGTTTTGAGAAACAAATGCTGAGTTCTCGTCTGGCCGGGATGTGCGTCTGTGATTTCTTCGTGGATTGCTGCTGCAGAGGGGTTAGGAAGCAGGAGTGAAAACAAATCCACTTTTTAATCATTTGAAGTTTGAAACATACACTCTGAGCTCCCCTCCTGCCAATAAAGGAGACGGCATGAGAGTGACTCCGGTGTTTTTTTTTTCCTCCAGAAGCTCCACTCTGCCACTGACCCTCTTATCCAGAGCTCCCCGGCTCTGAGCTGCTGTCTGTCGGCTCTGTGTCTCAGCTCCACCGGGTCCTCTCAGCCCTCAGCAAATCCCTGTGATCTGTCTTTTCCTGCAGGGGTTGATTGATTCAGGGTTATATCTTTTACATGATGTTTTTTTCCATCTTGTTATGTTGTTTTTGTCTTTTTATGTCTTTTATGGCATTTTTCGTCTTAAGTCTTTTTCATCTTGTTACGTCTTTTCATCACATTGCGTCTGTCATGCATGATATGCACTGATGGATACACAAGGAATTCTCTTTCCTGTTTGGTCTTGATGTTGAAGGTGGCTCGTAATGATTCAGAATAAAAATGATCAATAATTTCCCTGAAATGCATTCAAATTAAAGTAACAAGCCTGTTTTGAAAATGTGAGGAGTAGAAAGTACGGATATTTGTGTCAAAATGGCAGGAGTAAAAGTTGTTGGAAAAACAATACCCGAGTAAAGTACAGATGCCTGTAAAATCTACTTTAGTACAGTAAAAAAAAAAAAAAGTATTTGTACTTAGTTACTTCCCGCCTCTGATAAAGAGATAGAGAAATGAAAATGTGTGAAGCAGCCTCATGATGAGTCCTCTTAAGTGTTTAATAGGTCAGTTAGAGGGACTCTGTGCAGTGTAGTGGCTGCAGCCCTGCACCTCCATCCCTCACTGACTGACAGCTCAGCCACTGCAGGGTAAATGATTCTGACGGGGGAGAAGAAGGAGGAGGAGGATGGGGGAGGAAGAGGGGAGGTGCAGTTCTTGTCCTCTCAGGGATTAGTGGAAGCTCCTTGGGCCATTTGCATGTGAATGGATCCTGGAGCTGCTTTTAGCCACCAACGTCCCCCCTCCCTCCCTCTCTTTTTTTGTCTCTCCCCCTTTCTCCTCCACTCACACTCCTCCTGACATCAGGGAGCACCGGGGAGAGAGGGGGAGAGAGAGGCGGTCAGAGAGGGAAACAGATCCAGAGAGAGCACAGGGCCATCCCTGTAGTGGTGCACAGACCTTGCGGAACAGTGGAGTGTAGAAAGCAGAGACAGTTCGTCCATCCTGATCTGTTCAGAGAGCTGCACCGCCAACCACGCAGTCACACAACTGGCCTCTGTGAATGAGAGAAGGTAGGACACTTTTTTGTTTCTTTGATCCCCCGTGGTTATCGGTGGGGTATGCTCAGTCTCCTGGGCTAACAATGAAAGCTGACAGGACTGGTCCACTTTGGCGGTCTGGACGGGGGTGTGTGTGGGGGGGAGAAACCAGCCTCGGCTGGCTTCTTACAAACTGTTGAATCAAACAGATTCTTTAAAGTCAGTGCTGTTGCTTGAAACTGAAGTGCACTGTGGCTTTCAAGACTCAGAAAGTGCTCGAACTTCTGGATTACCAAGCACATTTTCTATTGCGTGCTTCACTCATTTATCCATACCACTCTTTGTGACACCAAACATGTGACAAGGCTGCAGCAATTATTTTCATTATTGATTCATTTGCAGTCAGACTGCACAATAAAAACTAACAGACAAAAATATTATCAGAATTGCTTTATGGCCAAGTTCAATATCCAAAATGTAGAAGCTGCAGTTTTTTAATATAGGAAAAATGTATGTAAGCAGCATTATATTGAAGTGCTGCAGAGCCTGTTCTCCAGAAGTAAGAAGACATGTTTGTTTGTTACAGACTCGGGTTGCAAATTGTAAGCACTTTCCTTGTCATTGGGGACAATTGAGGATCACTTAATCAATTAATTATTTAAAAAATCATAAAAATGTGGCTTATTCCAAACAATACCAAGTGTGTTTTTTCCCCTCAATCAAAGCTTTATTTCCACAGAAACGTATTGCATAGTCTCTAACATCATTATGAAACATATTAAGACATAAAGGTCTACATATTAAATACATGTACCTGCATATCAGGTAAGATGGGGAGCACACTCATAAAAAATGTATTAATAAATTTTACTTGATCTTTATTTGATAGTAGACTGATAAAATTTTACTTGATCCCAACTCAGACCCTGTATTGCAGCAACCGATTAATCAATCATCGATTAATCATTATTATCCCAACTTCAGACCCTGTATTGCAGCTCAAGTTTGCTGATTTTTGTCTTGTTCGACCAACATGTAATCATGTGGTCTGTAAAACATCCTCAAGAAAAATAAAAAAACATTCACAGTTTGGCCTTTTCAGCTTCCACATGTATTTGAATAATTGATTGTAAGAAGTTACAGATTGATTTTTTTGCATTTTAACAGTTTTATTTTCAGTTGCACCCATTTCTACGTGGGATTTTGCATTGGTACATGATAATTCTGGTTTATTAAAACTTATTTTCATTGGTTCATTATGTAACCATCAGTGTGTTCACGTGCGCATGAGTAAATCCTGGCAATGACTGGGTTTTTGAAGTATCCTAGTTATGTTTTGTGTATGTAGTTATCGTACCCTGATTTCAGAAACCTGGATAAGACAAAGATTGGCAATTGTCTTTGTCCCCAGGTTTCTTATGGTTAAAGTTTTCAGATTTTTTGCTAATTAACTATGTGTCTTTAAAAATCCTATGCCAAAATGTCATCAGAATGCATAATTCATGAGAGTCTCAGGGCCTCCTGAATAACTTGGACTATTCAGTGATCTTACTGCAAATCTGTGGAAATTCTGGAAGACATTAGTCGACTTATGTAAGCAACCAGCTTGGTGTGGTGTACAGACTGTTGAAAAATGAAGAAAAGCTACCTCAGTGGTGCTGAAAAAAGGAGGAAGCAGGAGGATTCTAAAAGACCATAACCCACCCCAACCACAGACTGCTCACCCTGCTGCTGTCTGCCAAGAGATACAGAAGTATTCGCTGACATATTTTTATGGCGTATCATTTATTCACAGATTGAAAAAGGGGGAGAACAAAGGTTTGGAGGCCCCCTGTGCCCGTGTTTGCCCCAAAATGACTAAATGCGCCCCTGAAGGCCTTATCCAGGTTTTGAGAAACCTGGAGCATTCTGACAGACACCAGGATACTGTGGCACAGAGAGGTTGAGATGATGAGAGACCAAGAGATACAACTGCAAACAGATGATCAGGAAACCTGGATACTGTCAGAATCATGTATACAGAGATATGAAGCCAGGTTTCCCACGTTTAATGTAAACATCATATCCTGAATAAGATCAAAACCAGGTTATTCGTTCACATATAAACGCACGCTCTATGGTAATCGTCAAAATAATGCTGGAGGTGAGGAATATTCTATCAGACGGGCCAACAAACGAGAGCAGTCAGATGATCTGACATGCTGGAAACAAACCTTCTGGTCAGCTCAACCTGTTTGAAAGCCAAACAGTAAAATTATGACCCATCGCAGACCAACTTCCTTCTTCACCTGTGAGCTACTGTACTTGGTGAAGTTGGCACACTGTTTTGATGTAGTGGTGTAGATAATCTGGATAAAAGCTTTGGTTGTTTACAACCTGTCAGATCATTTGGCTGCTTGTGCTGGATGCCTCCTTGTCACATGTAGTTGGAATGTCCCTGTCTTCCCACATCTCGGCCATTCATTTGCTGAGTATCACAAACTAGTGTCAAACCGAAAGGAAATTCAGTGGGTTTTCCCACTTCCTTGAACAGATATGATGTTACCTGGTTACAATCATTGTTTGGAAGCAGTCGCACCCTGAGAGAGGTCAGTGTACACTATTTCTGTGACTTGCATTTTATCATCACAGGTCTGAACAATGATGACATGAGTCCCAGCCAATACTCTTCTTCTATCGGTGTGATTATTTTTATGTTTATCTCTGAACATCTGAGCCCAAGTTTGTGTTTGTGAACCCATTCTTTTTTATTTGTCATATTTTCTCCTCTTCATTAGCTCAAGGTGTGTATTAAAGCACTGCAAACTTTTTGAAGTCAGTGGGACAATGACAGTTTGTGCTGTGTGGTTCTTACAGTGGAAAACTGTGTGTCTGGTTCCTTCCTACTCATGTTCAAGAGGAAGTCTGCTGTAAGCAAACCCTGGTACATTTCTGAACTATAGCAGCATCTGCTTAGAAATGATATTGGACTGTTGTGCAGCAGAGCTGCAGCGTGGTGGTACAGTTGGGTTCAGATGAAGCAGGGGACTCTATATAATACCTCTTTTTTTCATACACGTGCTGGCTTGGCTTGACTTGGTTTATATCGGCACATCAGCCCAGCACGGCAGGGATTTGCATTTCGGGGCTACTTGCTTAAAGGTGTGTATTTTAACTGAAGACGAGCTATTTAACTTCCTACAAATCCTCCACAGTAAAAGTCACACATTATTTAAACTTATACACAGCTGAAAGTCAACATGACAGTAAAATACAGGGACGTCAGTGAGTCATCACCGCAGCCCACTTGAAGACGGGGTCAGGCTTGCTATATGGCCCCACTCCAGAGAAGGTTCATCTCAGGTACAACTTTGCACAACTTGGTGAGCTAAAAATGGTAATAGAAATGCAAATCAGTATGGCACGGTTTGACTCAGCGCTGCCAAAAGCGCCGGCGGAAAAGCCTTCACATGGGCTGCGCAGGGTAAAGTTGAGAAAAGCTTAACTTTGTGCAGATGTCATCTGATGTGTTGAAAGTGTCAACTCGGTCAGAGGCAATCACGCTTGTTTTGATGCAGTACGGTGGCTATGTCAGATAGCAGCTGTTTGGTTGTAGCAGTTATGTGTCAACACAACACACCCACACAGAGCTACAGATTTCTGAGAGGCCAGAGATTCCCTGCAACTTCAGCATGAGCCATGACGCTCCGTACCTGTGGACATGTAGATCCATGCTTCATACTTGAGCAGGTTCACTGCAAAATGAGTAAGAGGAAGCTCCTGCCAGTGAAGTACTTGGCTGTTCAGACAAGTTCTCTGTCATTAAACCTGTCTACTTCAGACTTTATCCTCATCCCAAGTTCTGATCTCTTTAGCTTTTTGGTTGAACTCTCTACCACCACAGATACTGTTGTAAGTCATGACTCATCACGTGCACTAAGTCCAGGTTGAGCATCAGGTCAAGCTGAATCAGCTGAAGCTGAAAGGTCTTGGAGGAATTCAGGTAGCGTAATTTGCTTCCACTACATGGTACAGCTTGATTTGACTTGCTTGGAACAGTTCTTTTGTGATTTTCATACTAGTGGATAGTATGTGGTATCTGGTACTTTTTTTTGGTATCACCTTGGTCACTACTTTTGTCATATTTCTCAAGTTCATCACCTGAATTCCTTCAAGGGTTGTATTTTTTGAAAGTGAAAATGTTTATTTCAAGTATGAATTTTAAGCTCAACAGGAATAATACCGCTTGGAGTTGTGGTAGTTTGGATTCACACCTAAACTGTGACTGAAAGGACTAAATCTGTCCACTTCAGACTTTATCCTCACCCCAAACTCTGATCTCTTAAGCTTTTTGGTTAAATGCTCCACCACCACAGATACTGTTGTTAATCATGACTCAACATGTGTAGGTGTGTTCAGGCTGAGCATCAGGTCAAGCTGAATAGGACTTAAAAACCTTGTGGGAGATCTTAGCTGTCATGGTTGGTCATTTGCCTCATTTCCACTGCATGGTACGGCTCGGCTCAACATGCTTGGAACAGTTCTTTTGTGATTTTCTGTTGTCAAAAGTAGCGGATGGTACATGATACCTGTCACTACTTTTGTCACCTTCTTTGAGTCCACCGCCTGAATTCCTTCAAGGACGGACTGTCTGAAAGTGTGCACCATTATCTCCTTTTCTTGACCTTTGCCTTGTTGGGTGACACATTGTACAAAATGTTTTCTTAAGCATGAATTTTAAGTTTGACAGGACTAATGCTGCTTTGGGCCTTGAGTTATGGTAGTTTGGGTTCACACCTAAGATGGTATCGTCACTGACAAGACTCCCTGTCATTAAATCTGTCCACTTCAGATTTTATCAACACCACAAACTCCTAATCTCTTTATCTTTTTTTTGTTAAATGTGCTGCTGCCTTGGAACTGCACAGATACTAGTGTTAATTGTGACTCATCACAAGTTCAGGCTGAGTGTCAGGTCAAGCTGAGTAGGACTTACTGGAAAAGTCCTGGGGGAATAAGGTTGGCATAGTTTGAGTTCACACCTAAGCTGTAGTGGTCCATCATTTCCGCTGCGTGGTACGGCTCATCTTGACTCAACTTCCTCGCTCTTTTTTTGGGTTTTCCAGTGGCAAAACTTGTAGATAGTACTTTTTGTTTGTTCGGAACCTCGACTGAAGTAAAACAAACAAACTGTCAGAAAAGTGGAGTGAAAACACTGGAGATCACTGTTTGGTTAGAAAGAATCCTCACTAGAATTGTCACTCGTGCAACACGGAGCAGCCAGAGTCATCTCATTGTCTGCACTCTGATGTAGGGTTTCCCAAATGCTCCTGTTCTTTTCAGGGTGCCTGATCAAAGCCTCATTAGGATTACCAATGCTCATCTGCTGTGTTCCTTTCTCAGCAATCAGAGGCAGAATACATGAATATAGCAGTCAGGAAAATTTTTTCTCTGGTAAAACTGTAAAGTCAGTAGTTAAAGTATCAATCGTCATCACCCTGGATAACAGATCCCCCCCCCAACTGTGGTGTGATGATTGACATATCATTGTGCCTTTACACCATTTGGTAAATGCAAACATTTTGTCATTTACTTTGAGACAACAATCACTGTCACAGCCCAAATGTTTCAGCATGTGATGGCTGATGGCCTCCCCCTATCTAACCAAACCCCCAGGTTGATATGTTGATATTCATGAGAGCATTAACACCTCTAAAGAACACGGGGGGGGGGCTGTTGTTGCTTGATCCTGGAGGTGAACTGATTCTTTGTCATCATGTGATCTTTGTCATGGCAGTGTTACTAAGTATTGGTGGATGATGTTGGGAAAACATTGAGAACTACAGGTTAAAACATGTTGTGCTGTGCTGTGAGGTTGCATTTTCACCCTTTGCAATCATATTACATGGGACTTTTTTTTTCAGCATTTGCTGTTTTTCAGTATAGTTCTGCATGGATCTGTGCAAAAATGTTCTAAATCATATGCATTGTAAAAAAAAAAATAATTTAAAAATGTTGAGACAACTTAAAATTATAAAGCAAGAGACTGCAATAGATTTTTGAGTTTTGGATCCAACTCAAACTTTAAGTTTTGAAATAAACTTAAAAAGTTTTGCTGATCTGTAATCTGTAGCTGATATTTAGTTTACTTTCCTTCTTTAGAAAAAACTTGAATCTTTAAGTTTTGAAACAAAAAGAAAAAGTTTATCTAAAGAAGAAAAGTAAATTATTTCAACAAAAGATCAGTAGTTGCTCAAACTTTTTCAAACTTAAGAATTTGGGTTGGGCTCAAAACTCAAAAATCTATAGCAGTCTGTTGCCTTGAATTTTGAGTTTTCTCAACTTTTTCATTTTTACCGAAAGGAATAAGACTTGACCAATGTACCTCATCAGAAGTGCTTGTTGTCTTTCGAGTCTACAATAGCAGAATCCCAAAGATAATCGGAAGATAGAAAGGTCTGGAAATGGATAAAAGGCTTTGTACTTTATGTAATGATTAATTGCTGGGTGATGAATATCATGTTTTATTTGAATGTAAAAATACAATAGAAGGAAGTACCTGCCAAAATACTTTGTTTCTCCTCCGTCTCTGTTATTACTGCAGACAGATGAATCAAGGGTCGTAGGTAAATTAGGCCTTTATTTTTAGAAATGTCCTGCCCCTCCTTAAATGACTTAGTTTGTTTTGTGTTGTGTTTGTAGTCCATACCACAGTGTGTGGTCTAGAGTAATAAAATCTGAATCTGGTTGATGAGCTCTGGAAATCTCCAGTCAAGTCAAGGCCCTCCCCAGTAATGTTCCTGCTTTCAGTCATAACACAGCCTTCCCGGCATATTCCCTGTTGGTTTTGAGGTGGGAAGTTGCCATTGCAGACTTTTCCAGATAATCGATTTTGGTTCTCATTCATACCTGACCCCTTCCAGGGAAAATGCTGGAACATTTTTGAGAAAGGCTGCATGTGTGAATGAGGCTTTATTTAGTGTGATTGTCCTGATAGCTGATTGTTTGAGGCACTTAGCACTTAGCCACAATGTTCCCAGTTTGATTCCAGCAGTGGACTTTGTTGCGGGTCATACTCCCCCCTCTCTCTGCTCTTTTCAAAAGATGTGCGAGTCACCAGGGCTGCATGAAAAAAGGAAACACAGACAGCAGACGTTGTTGACGGGATGCATGCATTCGTCAGGGCAAAAACAGCAGGACTGAAGCCGAATTAATCTGATTCACTTGAGAACAATTAGCACACAAGAGTTCTTTGAGAAATGAGGTTAGCAGCATTTATTCAGAGAGCAAAATGAGATGTATGAGATTTGTGACAAAGAACTGCTCAGAGAAAACACATCAGCATTTTAGATTGAAGATATGCTCTTGAATTCACTCTCCATACTGCAGGAGAACCCTTGTATGTTTTAAAGGTAAAACTCTGTTCAAGTTTAATTCTTTTGAATTTTTGCAATTTTTATTTAAGAAGATAAATTTCATTGGGGAAATCCACATGTTACAGCAGCTCACAAAAGTACAGGTAGAAACATGGGTGAGTGATAAATAGAATACAGATAAAATAAAGATTAAATTAAAAAATCTATACAAGAATTAAGAAATATAAAGTGTTAAACTTGACAAACTATACACTCAAGACTAAACTATATACACATTTCAGTGCAGTCGCTTTCAGTGAACCTAAAATATCTTGCGGTTTGAACTCTAGCTGGGGCAGGTGCATCTGCTTTCTTTCCTTTTATCTTTTTTTTTCATTCTGTTTTCATATTTTTATTCTAGACCACACACATTGGTGTTATTCATAACACCATTATTCATTTTTCTTCTTTATGCTGCTGTGATTAACGATGAATACTTTGCGATGTATATTGCTGGTTTAAAACTCTAGGTAATATTTAATTAATATTCTTGTCTTTTTAATTGAACTAGTACTGCAAGTGAAATGAGAAGGACTCTCCTCCACAATCCTTGGAATTACCCACAACATTACAGTCTTTTAAAATGTTTGTGATAAAGCCTGCAGTACGAATACATTACTGCTTTACAGTATGTGTGTATTTTGTCTGTTTAAAAACTGAGAAAAGTTAGATAGTCTCTCCTCCTGTCTTTCTCTTTCTAGCCTTTCATTTGTCTTCTCGCCCTCCTGAGTAAACGCTGCCTGTCGGGGTTCTAACAGTTTTTCTCCTGCAGTTGGAGACACTGTTTGCTTTTCACATGCATCTCTAGTCACCGCAAACTCTGCCTGAACGTTCGTTACCTGACCTGATACTATTACTCTACTGTTACGTATGGCAACACATGTATCTTACAATAGTGGCCTTTTCTCCTGCAAAATAGAAAGAACCTAAACCACATACAAAACAACTTGACTAACATTATTAGATACTACAACGGTAATGTGATTACATTGTGGTGTGCGTTTATTAGAGATACAGTGGGGTATTGTGTATTCTATAAAATACTAGTGTATTTCAAGTAGCCTGTGAGATATTAAAGGATAAGTTCGCTTTTTTGACACCTGGACCTTATTGTTAGGATTAAATACGCTCGTAGACTCACCCAGACAATTTTGGTGGAGCTCGGAGCCGTTTTCGAGCAATTTAGATCCATCCGACGGCGTTTTTTCTCATGCCATAGCAGCGGACGGGGCCAGAAATCGAAGCCCCTAAACTAGACATTATCTGCTGCGAAACTTGCTCATTTCACCTACATTTTATAAATGAATGGCCAGTGTTATAGATC
>JAJHUR010076676.1:0-19612 GCA_027495735.1 Lutjanus campechanus | reverse complement strand
TTTGAGTTTTGAGGTTGCTGTAGATGGTCATTGTGTGTACCACATCATATAATTGGGGGTGCAAGATAAGTGCCAGGCAAGGGAAGGTATGGCTGGATTTTTTTTTTCTGCACCGGTGACAAAATGTTAAATACATATATTTATTACCAGTATGAGTTAATCAAAGCTCCTGCCCTTCAAAAATGAAGATTTCTGCTACTCATAACACTGTTAATGCACTGTTTTCTCTGTGTGATGGTATTTGAGGAGAACTGCTTGGTGCTAGAGAAACTGTACCTACCTACATGTTTGATTTTATTATGATTATGAACTATTTTTGATCTGAACCATCAAAGTTATATGATCAAGAAGCAGGCATGCAAAAGTGCATGTTTGCTCCTCCAAGTCTAATAGTGGGATGCAGCTGCTCCACTCCATTGCTCAGTCGCCTATGTACGACATTACTGTAACTATTGCATGTAATATGCTGCCAGGAGATTGGGTTTTAGGCAATTCTTCATCGTACTCCCTTGTAATTATGAGAAATAATAATATTAATAAATAATAATATATTCTAGCCTATATGTGTAGATAAACAAACAACTAAGGGCAAATTCAGAGCGCTACACTACAAACACTTTTCTTTAATTAAAACAAATACAAACAAGAAGGCGAGATCTCAGCAGCTACTGGTTGGATAAGCCAACATCATCATTCTGTGAGCCCATCAAGTTCTCTGTATGCAAGAACAGACGAGTCAGGTGGATAACGATGAGTGTGTTGCAGGCTTTAATGAAGGTTTTCTAAATGTCAAGTTTCTTCACACAGCACATCTAAACAAATGCATCAACACTGTCAAAATATTGCTGGATCAAAACAAGAATGAAGAAAGAAAAACAGGCAAGACTATAGAAAAGGACGCTAAGAGCATTAAATTGCTGTTGTGATTTTTTTCTCACTTTACTGTCATTAAAAGTTGCAGAGTTCTCATTTCACCTCTGAGTGAACTTAATTCATCTTGGGTGTTAAATAAGGAAAAAACAAGTCTTTAACAATGCAAATCAGGCCACAACTGAACATCATTACAAGCATATTGAATATCTGAGTTTTAAGTGACAGCAACAGTAGAGCAGAGGCTGACGTGAAGGATGGCAGTGAGGGGACATTTTATACAGCCAAACAACTGGAGGTGAACTTCAGGAGTTCTTGGCTCATGCCTGCATCTGTAATCCCAGTAGGCTGCTTTGAACAGCTGTGGTTGTTGTTTTATTTCCTGTAAATTAGCGTGGTAGGTGCAATTTTGTCCAATAATTAATTTGAATATTCTAAGCATGTTTGTTGTCATATTATTTGTGTCTACAAGCTCAGGAAAGTCGGGCGCAGAGAGACTTTTACCTTCTTCCACAGGACTTGTCAAACAACACAGACCACCAACAAAACATGCAGATTGTGTCTAAGTGTTCATGCCGCTATAAAATTGCCTGTTTTCTGTCTCTCTTTGATGTCTGGTGTGATAATGAACTTGTTTGTTTTCACATGCATGGCACCCAGGGAATGGTGGAATCTGGGACTTCATGAATGTTTCATGATTTAAGAGCAAATGTTGTTCGGGCCACCGTAGGTGCCAGAGCAGTTCGAGATGAATGCACACAAGAAGATTGGAGACCGCCTTTCTAGTTATTGTGAAAATATAACAAGGAGAGCAAAGCAGAAGGCAGTGTGTTGAGGGGGCAGCAGCTCCAATGTGACAAAGCACATACGGCCCGACTTTCAATTCACAGTGTAACAACAAACACCCCGCTGAAGCTGCGAAGCACAGAACATTCAAGACACACAACATCGACACCGAGGCCATGACTTCAACTTGAGCCGTGTGTGAAAAACGCAGCCCACTCATTCTCATTGCTCCAGCCACACAATGAGGGTGCCAGTGCAGAGGGTTGTAGCAAAATACTTGAACCCCGACACAATGCATGTACATAAAGAAACACCCTGCATTGGCATGCATTGCTGGTAGAAAACTCTGTAAGTATGACACTGCATTTCTACTGTTTACTTTGAGGTATTCAAGACTTAGGATAAAGTGGTATTTATTCAATGTGATGGTGTGTTTCTTACTAGCCATTACTAGCCAGTTGTTAGTTGCTATAACTTCTGAGAAAACACTAGATACATACATTAATATGAATAAAACTTAAAAACATTAGTCACGTCAAACAGCAATGGGGGTTGGTTAAAAGTGAACTCCCATGATCCAACCCTACTTCATGACATCATCAAACCATAGATGTAATATTGTATATAAGACTTAGATAGGGCATTGCTGCCTAGCCTTGTCTTCAATTTTTTTCTAGTGGCTACTTGCAGGATTGCAGCAGAAAAATTTCCCCATAAGACACATTACAAAACACACAAAAGTGATTAATCCTGTGTCCTGTGCTCAGTTATCTTTTGGAAAATACCAAATATAAAAAAAAGTCCCTGCCATCATATAAAGCCTGACTGCTGCAGAGCAATATCTTAATTAGAGAAGCTCAATGCAAGTTTGACATTCAGAGGAAAATAATACTCACCTTTTGTATTAAAGAGACGGGACTTCTTGCAGTTGTAAACCACTTCCTGTTGACACTGCTCCGAGCCTGATACGATGGCATGAAGTTGTTCGGCTGAGGCGCTGTAGTTGAACTTCATGATGTGAGGTTTGTGAAGAGAGGAGCCCTGTACTGTCACTGGAGCTGTGCTGTTGTGCGTCAACACCGTCCACACCTTCTCCTCTGAAAGAAAAAGTTCATCTGTTAGCATGAACCTACTGCAAACACCGTCTCTAAATACATGACATGACATGACTGTTAGCATGATCATTGACACATTTTCCTGCAAACTGTTAGTTAGCGGGACCTCATCAACACCTTTTTTCTGAGAAATATGTGTAAAGTTGGCTTGTTAGCATGATCCCATTGTGCTAACCTTCTAAAAATACCATGTCAATACCAGTCTGCACCTTTTACTCTGGATATAACAAGTGTGTCAGCATAATGAGCACATTGTGTCCTCATTTTGTCCTCTAAATACAAAACATGTGTCTGTTAGCATAAACACACTGCATGTTGGTGTCATGTTAGCATTAACAAATCCTCTGCACCTTTACCTGTAAATACAAAAGAACATGTTTTTTGTATGTTTATTTCCTAGAGCAAATGTCATAGTCTCAATTATCATGAAGTGAAAATGTGATTTATTTAAACCAGAATTTTCTAAATTCAGGTAATAGCTACAGTGCCACCATCACAGAACATGTTCAATCAGTTTGGGTGAAACCTGGTCATTGTGCCACAGTTTAAATTACTTTCACGGAAAGGTACACTTTTAATAAATAAAACAAGTAAGTGAAGTAAACATTACATGCAAAATATGTAAAAATCCAGAATATAGCAGCATCCGAATGGATAGGCTAATTAAGAAGTAAGTCTAAAGCTGCTTTTTAAAGTTCACAAATAAACAGTCATTAATGAGCTGATAAAAATAAATTGTATATGGTGTTTTGATTTATCATGATGCTATGCAATTGCTCTGACCTATTTGTGTGTCATATTTTAGGCCTACATCTCAGCATCATGGTCAACTTCATTAGCGAGTCAGTGAGGCATTCTGTGTCGCTGGCTGAAACATCGGTGTTGCTAGTGACACTTCACAAATCTTTGCAGTTTTGTATGGCTGAAAAACTAATGAATGAATTTGTTTCCCAGCAACAGTTCTCTATCGACCTTTTCTATCTCCAAACCCAAAACCTTAAACATCCTGAAAATAAACCTTGTGGTGTTGCTGTGTCTTGTTGGGCAATATATAGCAATTTGATGCCTTTTTTTCTCCAAATTATGTCCCCAGTGCAATAACTTTTTCAACATCAATTTTATCTAATAAGATAAAATTTTCACTCTGTTCAACTCACTTACTGTCAAACAGGCAGACAGACCAACTAATCCTGTTTATCGTAACCTCTTCTCACCTCAAACTCAGCACTCTCTAATGGACTGAAAGAGCAATTTAATTTATTATTGTTATCCAAAAGGTTTAATTTGTATTTGCAACCTTAAAGGAGAAATCTGTAATATCTTTACTGTAATAAATCACAAAACGACCACAAAATATCATCAGAGGTCAAGGGAACATATTGAAATACTCACTTCTGTGATATCAACGCTACAGCAGCCTGTGTCCTCTTTTAAAATTTTAATTCTGGCCCAGAATAACTGTTGTTGTTTGCCCGTTTCACATTAATTAGGTTCAAATTAATGCTGAATATTCACCGAATGAGTATAGTGTCTGTTTATGAGTTGTAAGAATCATTAATATTCTTGTAGAAGGAGTAGATGTTTATGACAGTTAAATTGGGCAATATGTTAATGGAGTCGAGCAGGCAATGAGAAAGGCAGTGACTGAACTCAAACTCTCGAGTGAAAAATTTCAGGCAGTTGGCGTTCGTTCTCAGGATAACAGGCTAAGCTTAATATTGACAGACAATTGACAAACAGATGATCAGCTCACGGCGGTCATCACTTGTTAATGTTAGTTTGCGATGTTGTACGTGACTTGTGCTCCTGCGGTGTTCCTGCAGCCTGCCTGGCTCTGGGGAGGAGGGGGTGGGAGGAAACAGCTCGTTTCAACCATAGATTGCATATTAAGCAGGATTTCAGCCTATTTACTATACTACATATTTACTACAACTCGCATATTTGCACACACATGCTATATATTGCTCCTATAATAACATATGATAATAGATCTATACTTGGCGTTTGTGTATCGATAAAATATTGACAAGCAAAATATCGCAATACTATGCTGCATTGATTTTTTCCTGCACTCCTAACAAAAGGTAGTCAAGAGCTGGTACAATAATATGAGATGAGGACTTCCTCCTATTTCCATCTCTGCTCAGTTTCCATTATGTGGACTTCATGTTTACTCTGCATTAGAGAGAAAATCCCTCTCCACTTTGTGATTATTCACATCAGGTTGTCAGGCTTAGAGTTATTTACATTTCTAATAGATTCCTTAATTGAGGTCAAGTTGAGGCATACCTGCTGCCGAATAATTCAGATTCGTGAGGGGTAGACTCAAACACAAAATGCCAGCACCAGACAGCGAGAGGTGGAGGCGCTCTCCTCTGTAACATCACCGCTACATTAACCTTGCAAAGGACAAAGTAAGTGAGGAAGTTGTGACAGCTCAGTCATGAATACTGTCTCCACAGTGTCAAAACTTAACTGAATATGTTTTGTCCTATATGTCATGAGGACTGTGGATCAGGTTGTGTCCCTCTCCCTGTCTGTCAAATGTCACATCTCAGGTGTCAGTTCAGGTGATACAGAGCACACTGTGTTCTCACCCAGCAGATTGCACTGATACAGCAGGTCTGATGGGACGATAAAATGAAAGGTCCAACTTTCCAACGACCATTGCTTCAACGCCATTTATATAAAACTAGTTAGACAAATCCAACTGTCCCTGCCAAACGATACTAACTGCATACTGTAAATAATTAAAGGTCAAATGGAAATGTTAGTCCTGTCGTCTCCCAAACTCAACAGATTGCCATGAAATTGGTATGGATATTTGTGCTGCCCAGGGCATATTTTATAATGATTTTATTTCTTGAGAAAGAGGTCAATCATTTCTCCTTCAGCAACACATACTATTAGGACATGGTATTTCAAAAATCAATGAGCAAATTTTTGTGAAATTTTAAATAGATAACTATGGTCCTCAGGAGCCTAATCATAACAGTTTTTATGCAACCCCTATCTCAGGTCAAAATCACAAAATATCCAATCCTAATTGGCAGATTCATGTGGAATTTATTGAGAGGTGTGTTTCCATTTCGGACACTTTTCACCCTTAGTTCAAGTCTTGCAGACAAACTATTGCATAATTTAATAGTAGGAAGCCATGAAATTTACCGAGGATATTAGCATTCCCAAGGGGATTAACCCTTTTGACTTTAATGACCCCATGCTCTCATGAAAACGGCCTCTAGAGGCCATGAGTGAGGCTTTAGACTTGTAAGCTTGTTAAGATGTAACCTTGTCATGACACTTTTTAATTTGAGAAGCCACAACAGTGATGTTTTCAGTGACACCTGAGACGCACAAGATGCTTCTTGTGGCTAACCAAACCAAGGGGTGCATGATTTGTTGGGGGCACTATGATAATTTGTTTTCTCTTTTAAATTCAAGTTTGAGACAACATCAGGCCAGGTGTTGTATAAACATTATGACTTGTCACACTTCAGTCTGTTTTAAAATAAGAGTTTTGGACTCAATAATAGATTAAATGATTGGATGCATTTGATGTGGACCACGGCAAAAAATTATACATTGTTCTCTCTGCCAAGTGTAAGCCGCAGCTAATCTCTCTACTGGAATCAACAGCCTAAATTTTTTTGTGCACATTTATGACTTGGTCACTCAAGGACGTCTCATGGTTGCAGCAATTCACAGTTTTTGAAAAACAGTGAAAAACCTAAACCCATAAAAAACATATATAACATATACCAACGGCTGTCTCCTCCCTCCTCTAAACCAGCCAGGTCTTAGTTAGGCTAAAACAAGGCTTAACTATTAGAAATGTTGTGAAGTTATATATGTAACTAGTTACGTGAGTTACATAAGGTAACAAAAACATAACAACTCTTATTTTCAGGTGATTGTAGGAAACATACTTTTGAATATTATACTCAATTTCTGATATATTCTTCCAATAAGTCCCCATAAATCTTACATAGTGGAGTTTTAAAATGATCAGATCCATCTTTATTATTATGTTGAGGGGATTTTGTTTTGAAAAGTGTTTCACAACTTTGATAATCAGACACTGTCTGTCTGTATTTTGGTAGACACATTGCCCAGATTGGTGTATACAACAGTGATTATCACTCACAGATATCCTTATGTTTTGAGGCCTATATTTTACAGATGATCAATAATATGGAGATGTGAAATATTGATTCCTCTGTATTTTACCCTTAAATGTGTGTGTTTGATTAATTGACCAGTGTACACATGCTTTCAGGGACTTTGTATTGACCGTTTCTACAGTTCAGGGAAGGTGGAGAGGTGAAGTCTGTAGTTTTGCCACCTAATTAGATTTTACTTGTACAGGGGAACCACAGCAAAGATGAATATATAAAACCAGGAATTAGATGTTTTTTAAAAACTAAATTTTAATAGGTCATTATTATTCAAAGATTGCATTTGTTTCCAAGCATTCAAAATATATCTGTACAATTATTGCTCTTGTTTTTCCAAGTTTTCAAAACTCTGTATGCAAACCATTACAGAAAGCAGTTGATTCACTGTTAACAAAATGTTTTAAACGTTGGCACATGAACTATTAAAGAATGTGAAAATTATTAATTTATGCTCTAATTAGGTAATATATTTTGGGAAACACATGAGTCTAAATTGGAGTGTACCTATTTTTTTTTACAGATTTAAAGGAGAAATCTGTAATATATTTACTATAATAAATCATAGGATAACCATGATACGTCATCAGAAATTAAGGAAACATGCTAAGTTGAAATACTTGTTACAACACTACAGCTGGGCCAAAATGGGCCAAACTGTTTTCTTTGTCTATTTCACATTAATATGAGTTCAAATTCATGCTGAATGTTCACCAAATGAGGTAGTGTCTGTTTATACAGTAGGTCATAGGAAATCATTAATAATCTTGCAGAAGGAGTAGATGCTTATCACAGTTAAACTGAGCAACATGTTAATGAGGTCTGGCAGGCAGTGAGACATGTAACTTTAACTCTAAAGTGTGTATTTTCAGAGCAGTGGGCTTTTGTTTTCAGGATAACAGGCTGAGCTTTACATTGACAGACAACTGACAGTCATAAACAGCTGATCAGCTTAAAGTGTAGGACTCGTTGCTTAATATTGTCAAATTATAATGCTGAGTTCGTCTTGCACTCCTGCAGTGTTCCTACAGCCTGATGGCAGAAAGCTTAATTGAGTCTGGTGAGGAGGGGGCGTGGAAACAACTCACTTCAACCACAGACTTTATATAATGCATATGATTCCAACCTGTTTAATATACAGTCTATGGCTCCCACTCGCTATTTGGACTGCCCTATTTAATGTTGGATATGCTATTGTTACATACAGTATTGCTCCTTTAATAGCTTTAAATCATGCTAAAATCACATACCTACTATAAAAAAAATACTGTGGCTGTGGTCAGTTTGCTTTCACATCACAAACTGTCTAAAAGCATATTGAGACCCTGCTTTGAAAGCGGTCTTGGCCTGGTTGTTTGGTCCACAGCAGGGCTCGATTTAACCGACCAAACAGGTTAGGAGTGAAAGCACCCTGAGACATTGAATTGTTGCAGTGTAACCACATTATGAAAGATATTGACTTCTCACAGATATGTTCTAAACTCTCAGGATCTGCCCTGATGGCCGCAGTGATTTATTACTGGATGGTAAACTGTCAGATAGCCGGGGCGTGGATCGATGTAGCACAATCTCTACGTGAGTGGACTCTTTATAACCTGAGCTTTCTGCCAGTTCTCAGTGGAACTCAGAAAGAGTAAAGGTGACAACATGTGAACTACAATGATCTCACCTGTCATGTTGCAGTATACCTGTGTGGGCCCCAGGGGACCACTCCCATCTGGATCGATGGAGTAGAAGCCCGAGGAGCTGCCAATCAGCTTGTAGGCCTCACAAGATGACTCGTAGATGGCTGGAAGAAGCAGAGTGGGGACAGAAATCAGTTATTCCTCCAAGAGTTAACCCACGCTTCAACAGCTTTTCACTGGCTGAGTCATCTGACTGCACACAATCTATCTTTATTTATGACCTGTTTATAACTTTTTGTTTTCATGCTAACAAAAAAGTGAAGTGGTGGCTGTTGGTGACATATGTTTCTCTTATATTTGTATCCATTTGTTTTTTTTTCTCAGACACATATTATGGTACAACAAACACTCCTATGTGGACACTACAGTTTTATATAAACAGTATATATGACTTCTAAAGGCCTGATCAGAATGTATTCACAGTTATGAGGGTGTATTCACCAGGGTGTGTCAAGATAAAAATGCTATCTCTGAATGTTTGAAGTGGAATTTCCTCTTTGCTTCAAGAACATGCAATCCTCCACAATTTTGTATTTTGAATTTTAAGTGGCACATCTGCGTATGGGCTGTGTAAGAACTGAACTTCGGAACAATAACTTCAGTATACATGATGGCATCGGCATTCAACTTCACATGCTCGTTAGGGGTCCTGCCCTGACCACATGACATGAGTTTCATAAGTGGGCGTGGCCAAATGGCTTAGCCACGTCCTTTAAACAGCAGCCCCCACGCCACGTTTCACCCACATGCAAGAAAATCAGTACACACATGTATCACACCGAAACGCACAAAAAAGTCTCTTGGATGCATATGCCAAACCCAACAGGAAATCGGCCATTTTGAATTTCATGGTCAATTTTGGCGTTTTCTTGGAGTCATATTTTAACAAAGTCCTCCTACAGAAATAATCTGATTGGATTCAAAACTGTTGTGTGCCATCTAACCAAGTGTGTGATCAAAAGTTATTACAAGATTTTTCAGCATTGAACGGAGTGGCGGCGAATTTTGATGTCTCGCCATGAAACACGAAATTGCTATAACATGGGATTAAATGGTCAAACCTGCTCCAAACTTCGCATGTATGCTAATAATCCCGGCCTGTGAGAATTGTAGTGAGTAGCAATTCTGTTCTTTAAAGTTGCTCAGTGTTCTCTTAATGCTAAGGAGGTGAAACTGGGGAGCTTATGGCCCTTTTCTATACACAGAGCTGGCCTGGCTTGACTCAGTTTAGCTCAGCTTCGCAGGGGTTTGAATTTACAACAGGGCTACCCACTTGAAGGTGTGTCTTTTGACTGAAGACGAGCTCGAGGAGGCTTGAGGAAGCTTAAGTCAAGCACCTGTAAAGTGGTGGGTAAACCACTCATATCTGTCTCTAGGATAAACACACTGTTTCCTTAAATTCTTCACAATAAACGTCCTGTGTTGCTTTGCTATTTAAACGCTTTTATTATGAAACAGCACAAACTAGAAATGTTTTCATTTAGGGGTTTCATCGCATGACTCTGACACAGCTGAAAGTGAAGATGAAACGGTAAAATAATGCAGATGCACGAAAGTTCAAACAGTGACAGAGGAGAGACACTACATTTCAAAACGGGTGCTTTCCTGCACACACATGAGCTAAGTACTACAACACTTGCTCATTCGAGGAAGATAAAGGAGGCTTATCATGGGTTGGCGGCGGCCAGCGAGATGTCACTGCAGCCCGCTTGGAGGAGGGTCGGGCTTGCTTTGGCTTTGCTAGGTGCACTGAAAGTGATAATGGAAATGCAATTTGGTGCGGCAATGTTTGGCTTGCTGGTGGTAAAGGCCCATCAGGGTATAGCTAAACTTTTAATGCCTGATTAAATCCTGTCCTCTTAAAAATCTGACAGTGCTGAAAAAAATCTAGGACACAACTTAAGTAGGCCTACATTTTCATAAATAATACATTTTAAAACAAATATGATTATAATAGCACACTTTTACAACCATGTGTCAGTAGGCATTGTTAGTTTTAAATTTTGAAGGCTTTTAATACATTTTTAAATAGGTTAGAAATTAAAAAAATAAAACGAATCAAAACATTTCATTAAATACATATATTTCATATATATAAATATATACCAAAAAAAGTGGAATTGGATTGTTGGTATTGATCATTTTTAAAGTTTTTTGTTCGGACATTGATTTGTGCCAGTTCTCAAGAATGGGTGATATATCAGTGAACCACAATATAAAAAGGACTTACATTTATACAGCGCTTTTTTCTAATCTTTCCACTACTCCAAGTGCTTTTATAACTGCTAGTAAAATCCATCCATTTGCTCACACAATCACGCGCCAATGAAACAGCCATGATGGATGATTTGGGGTTCAGTGTCTTGCCTAAGAAGACTTCTACATATGGACTGGAGGAGCCAGGGATTTGAACCACCAATCTCAGTCTATCTCCTGTGCCACAGTCACCACAATTTAGATGGTAGGACTATAATTTATCAACTGATACTTTATTCAGTTTTTAAATAACTTAATAATTACATTGTGCTGTTATAATCTAGTTATGTTGGTATATATTTTTATCATAATACTGTCGTTTTGAATAATTTCTTGCTCTTGAAACCACTGAAAGTGATACTCACTGTGTGACACACACATACACACACTGACAACTTCAACACACACTACCACACAAGTGTTTTCTGCTATTTTCTTTATTTTATATACTGTCTTGTACATTCATGTACATTCATGCCAATAAAGCTAATTAAATTGAATAGAATAGAATAGTGTCATCTCAGCCATCAAAGGAATTCCATTCTGTCTGATGTCACACAGTGACATAATTACCAGGGTGAAGACAGCCAGTTTGGTTTCAAATACATATTCTTTCTTCACTGTTCTCAGTAGATGAAATTTGTTGTCTGTACAGTGTACACAGAATAACTGAATCAAGGCATCAACAATAGGAATATTGCACCTTTGCTTACATCATTGTGAGATAAACAACAACTAAGTCCTTGAAACTAAGTCTTTGAGATTACCCTTACAACTAGACCAAAGATATGTCTTCGATGGAGCCTCTTAACGCAGAGGTGGAGATGCTAACGTATCTGTACCGAAAAACAGAGGATGATTATGAGCAACTGTGGGACCAGATTGAGTATCTGAACAGAGAGCTCTGCAGAGAAAGGAACTGTAGACAGAAGCAGAAAGCTCAATTGCAGGAAGAATTAGTAAAAAGTCAAGAGCTGAAAACATGAACTAGAAAACATGCAGACAGTTGTGTCAACTAAGGGACAACGAGGAGAAATTGGTGTGGAAGCTTTACATTGCTAATGAGGACCTTGCTAAACAGAAAAAGGAGATGACAGCTCAGCTCCAGAGGAGAGGAATGCTGGGCTCTCCACCAACCTGGAGAGAGAAAGCAAGAAAAATCAGGAACTTGAGAGATATCCCTTGAGAAGCTCTCAATTGACAATGATGCCCTTGTCAAACAGGTGGAAGAAATTAAAACTCAGCTCCAGAGAGCAGAGGAACTCTCCACCTCTCAGGGGCAGAGTAACACTGCACTCTCCACTAAGCTGGAGAGAGAGACCAGGAAAGATCAGAAATTTGAGAAAGATTTTGAGATGCTGTCCATTGACAATGACGCTCTTGTCAAACAGGTGGAGGAGATGAACACTCAGCTCCAAAGAGCAGAGGAATACTGCATCTCTCAGGAGCAGTGGATTGCTGAGCTCTCCAACACTGTGGAAAGACAGAACTATGACTATGGACAACTGAGGTACTAGATGGAATATTTGATCAAAGACCTCCACATGGAAAGGAATTGTAGACAAGTGCAGCAAGCTATGTTGCAGAAAGAATTTGTCAAAAGTCGAGAGCTGTGCACTCTAAAGGTTCATCTTCAACAACAACTGGAAGAAATGCAGACAAAGTTGTCTCAACAGAAGAGCCAGGAGGATTACTTGGTGTACAAGGAGCAAGAACATCAGAAAGAAATTGAGGACCTGAAGCAACAGTTGTGCCAACTCCAGGCTAAGGACAAAGACAATCAGACCCTCCGCACAGAATCGGACCAGTTCATCAGAGACCTTAAGCAACAGGTATACCAGCTCCAGGTTAAGGAGGAAGCCAGTCAGACATTTTGCAAAGAGTCTGACCAGCTGATCCAAGACTTGAAGCAAGAGTTATGTCAGCTTAAGGCTAAGGAAGAAGACAATCAGACCCTCCGCACAGAATCGGACCAGTTCATCAAAGACCTTAAGCAACGGGTATACCAGCTCCAGGCTAAGGAAAAAGCCAGTCAGACCTTTTGCAAAGAGTCTGACCAGCTGATCCAAGACTTAAAGCAAGAGTTATGCCAGCTTAAGTCTAAGGAAGAAGCCAGTCAGACCTCCCACAAAGAATCTGACAAGCTCATTGAAGAGTTGAATGACCAGGTTTGCCAGCATGAGAAGGACAAGTCCTCTGCTGTTTCACCGGACCCAGAACTCAGTCAAGAGGAGTCACTCTGTATTTCACAAGAACCAGAACTTGTAGAAGAGGCTGAGGTCTGTCAGGAGCAGGCTGCAGAGGAGATGAAAAATATGTCTTTCTGGAAAAGAACTCGCCACTTCCTCGGATTAGGGAAGAGAAAAAGGGATGATAAAAAAGAGTCCACATCTGACTGATTCACGGGAGTGGACTTTTCATTCTAAATTCTATACATTTAAGTTAAAACATTTAAGATATGAGTTTTGTTTTAGTTTAAACAAGCATGTGTGATTTTTTCCCCCCAAGATTTCTTAAAACTATAGGATATTCAGCTTCCAGAGGTCTTAACACTAGAACAGCCACAATGGTCATTTTGACCGTTTTGAAATTTACATGTGCAATAACTTTGTTGAATAAAAAATAAAATCCTGCTAGTTCTTGACTTTTCACAAAAGTGTATGTATTTTTATTTAAAGTTGTTTTTACATAAACTACAACAAAAATATCATCATTTTTACCTATTTCGGTGTCATATTGACCGTACGGAATTTCGCGCTGTTCTATTGTTTATTTTTTCCACGGTTGATCTATTTTTAGCCTTCCCGCAGTCCCGTTATTATTAGACAGAGATCGAGAGATCGACAGATAGGGAGACAGGGAGATAGAAATAAAGAAAATGTCTGAAAGACTGAGGAGAGACCTGACACTTACTAAGGCCTTGGAGCTACTTCAGAACTTGGACAGCAACGTTTCTGATGCAGGGGAACTAAAGTGACAGCGACCTTTCTTGGAATTAACATACTTCATTCTCATCAGAAAGTGATTAGGACTTCATACGGAGGAAAAAGACGTGGCTACTAAAATATTCAGCACTTGCGGAAAATGCCGCAAAGTCGTGTGTAAATTGCGCGAGGAGAGGAGTCAACGTGCGTTGACTGTGAATAGGGGAGACTGGGGACGTTTGTAACACTAGTGTGGATTTCTCTTAGTTATTCAGAGATAATTTGGAAAAGACCAACCAAATCTTAAACCTATAGGCTATGTTAAATAGACATACACTATTGATTTAATTAGTTAATACAAAATTGTTTTATGGTTTTAGTCTAAACTTTGTTCATGGCTCTTTTGTTTTAGATCAGCTTGTTTCCACCTTTTTAAAAATAATTGTATGTGTTATAAGTGTTTTAAAAATGTTTCCTAAAGAAATAACACATTTTTAATGAATAAATGAAATAATTTTCTTGTTCTGAGTTATGAATGAATGAATTTGTCAAACATCGGTGTGAATATAATGCGCAATAATTACGGTTTGATATGTGAGATGATATGAATATTGATATGCCTGAATTTAATTTGTTAAAATGTGCATTTATGTGTTTTTTAATGTTTTAAAAGACATCCTAAGACAATAAATGCATTAATCTCTCAACTGGGTATTTATCGTAAGAGATTATTAAGTTTGGATTCTAGAGGTCAAAATGACCGCCTACGGCCGTTCTAATAGGTTTGAGATTCTGGCCTTTCTAGTGTTAAGACAATATGGTTTGGACTAATGGTATTAGGGGGAAAAAAATCACGCAGGCTATAACTGTATAGAACCTTGACATACAGATTTTGAACCCACATTTCAAAACGTGCACCAACCACCAGGCCAACTGACTGATGTGCAATTGTGGCTTTGTGTGTGTGTGTGTGTGCGTGTGTGTGTGTGTACACTGATGAATTAGGTATGTATTAGGTCAAAGGATATTAAAAGACAATACCCACCTCAACCACAGCCTGTTCACCCTGTGGCAAGAGATACAAAAGTATCTGGTGCCGTACAACCACGCTACAGAGCAGCTTCTTCCCTCAGGCTGTGAGACTCTTAAATTCATCCTCAGTACCCCACCATAAATAAGAGTTTATTTTTATGACTTATTTATTCATCCATTTATATATTTTTCTCTTGTGAGAAACATAAAGGGACTACAACTTGTATTTCTTTGCACAGCCCTCTGTTGTAGAATGATAAATGAATGAACCTTGTACCCTGTGATAACAACTGAACCATCTTCATATGGAAATATTTTTTTGGTCAAACAAAACATATTTCCTCATTTAATGTACCTGTAGTGGTATTCAGCCATGCATACAGTTTTTGAGATGCTCTGAGATTTCTTTCTCGGTCTCAATACAATTGAGGTGAAAGGAATGTCATTTGCGGTGCTCAAAGCGTCAAAAATATTTCCCAAAGCACAATGATAACAGTTTCTACCGGAACTTTTGCTAAAAGAAATCTTTACAAGCTGTGGGTTTTGTGTGTGCATGTGTGTTTATTTGAGTGAACCAATCCTTTCATTTAGCCGTGTTGCTCAAAAGGAAACACTATAAAAAGGTTGTCTTAAATGAAGCATACTAAAATTTCCCACGCATTTTTTTCCCCCTAATCTAAGAAGTACTTAGTTCTTCATCTTGACAGACTAATCCATTTGCCACAATCACAAGTTGTTGATGGCTGCTGACCAGGAAAACTTTCGAGACAACAGCTGAAAAGCTTGGTGACACTGGCGACAGGAAATGACATGTTTTACACTTTGAAGTGCTGCTCCCAGCACGTTGACCATATCCATATCAAATCTGGTCAGAAAAGCCTTACAACCTTGGTGATCCTATATTAAAAATACCGTGACCTATCGTCAAACAGCGTTGCCCTGACAGCACGGCGAAGGTCGATGTTTTGCCAAAACACACGAAGTGGCCTTCAGTGTACTTGATCGCATCGACATGACACTTCACACATTTGTTACCAGGTCTGCCTTGCACATATGATATGAATTTTGGCAATGGGTGGCAGCCCACCCAGCATGTTTCACCGACATACACGAAAATTGGAACACACATGTACCATACCCAGACACACAAAAAAGTCTCTTGGACCCATAGCCTATACTCAACAGGAAGGTGGCCATTTTGAATTTCATGGTCATTTTTTGGCAATTTCCACATGTTGTATTTGAACAAACTCCTCCTACAGGATTAATCAGAAAGACAGAAAATCGCTGTGTAACATCTAGACTACTTTGTGATCAAAAGTTATTAAAAGATTTTGCTATCGTTAAAGGGCGTGGCCATGGCATGCCATTGAATTTTGATGTTGCCCTGGTGGCATGGTGAAGGTCGATGTTTTGCCAAACCACAGGAAGTTGCTTTAACTGGACTGTACATGGTCGAATCTGCCTGAAACTTCACATGTTCATTAACAGTCCAGGACTGAACATGTGATATGACTTTTGTCAATGGGTGTGGTTAAATGGGTTGGTCACACCCCCTCTCTAAACAGTAGCCCCCACAGCGCGTTTCACTGACATGCACCAAACACATGTACACATACACACATGTATCACACCAAGACACACAAAAAAGTCTCTTGGACCCACAGGTTAAACTCAACAGGAAGGTGGCCATTTTGACTTTTGTAGTCAATTTTGCCGTTTTCCACGTCTTACTTTAAAGAAGTCCTCCTACACAAATAATCCAGTTGACTTCAAAAAGGGGGCGGCACGATGGCGCAGTGGTTAGCGCTGCTTCTGCACAGCAAGAAGGTCCTGAGTTGTGTGGAGTTTGCATGTTCTCCTTGTGTACCCTGCCTCTCGCCCAAAGTCAGCTGGGATAGGCTCCAGCCCCCCATGACCCTCACGGATAAGCGGTTACAGAAAATGGATGGATGGACTTCAAAAAGCGTGTGTACAATCTAGACAAATCTTTGATTATCAGCAGTGTGGCCGTGGCATGGAGTCAATGCAGTATTGATCCATCCTCCACACAGCTTCTTGCCTCGCCAGGAGCATTTCAGAAGCAGAATGTTTTGCCCGCCTGATATGGTGGTGAGGAAATATGACCCTGAATACATTTGGATTCAAACTCGTATAATTATTTTTTCTCTCTTCATTCCATTTGTTTTGGAAGGTTAAGAACATACACCTAGTATAAACTACCATAAGTTTCAACCTTAAGTTTGTCCCTTATCCAAAATATTTCCCGAAGCTGAGGCTCTTAGATCTTCTCCTTGTCTGAGTGTTTAGGCTACGGCTTTTTATTTTTTTTATTTTTTATTTTACAGCAGTTACTGTCATAATACAGCACATGTGCACTTCAGTTACCATGGTTAGGCTTCACTGACATCATCTTCCTTTAATATTATTTGACAGCATTATAGTCAGTGTTAGATGGCTTCTCTAAAATAGACAACAAAGAGAACACAAAGCTAAAATGGACAGAAGAAGAGAAGGTTGTCCTCCTCAAAGAATATGGAAAGCACATGGTCCAAAGTAAATTTAACCAAGCAACCATAGCAAAAATGCACAAGCAGATGTGGCAAGAAGTAATTGACAACATCAATGTGAGAAATGTGCTGAGTTTCAATAAAACGATAAATCTCATGTTAATGTTTGAAACAGTTATGTTCATATTTGGCTAAAGTTGCTGCTATGTTGACAAAAACTATAACAGTGTCTTGGTACCACCTCCTTCTCTTCCATCACCATAAATTCATTTTCGTCTGATTCACTTTTTAAAATAAATATTTTGGGGGGATTTTTTCATGCCTTTAATTGATAGGACAGCTGAAGTGAGGACAGGAAAGAGGGAGAGAGATTGTTGAAATGAAATGCAGCAAAGGGCCACAGGCAAGAGTCAAACCCATAGCTGCTGCAGAGGACTCACAGCCTCAGTACACGAGGAGCACGCTCTACCAACTGAACTACCTGGCCACCTCATTTCACTTTTAAGAGACTGGTAAGGTCCTTGATATGAGGAAATGGTTACTTGGGACCTTTGCAATACAAAAGGGAATACTTAAGCAGCTTTCCCTTGCAACATCCTACGGAAACCCTTCCGGTAATTTATTCAACCTTCGCCAAAGTGGTTTTAAGTAACCAGACACAATATCACAGAGTGTAAGTATGATGAGGAAGAAGATCAGATTCCTATTTCATTACAGTCTAACCCTCTGGTTGCTCCATACGTGGACAGACAAGACTGACTTTGCTTTGTTTAGAGGACTAAGGGGGGGGGGGGGGGGGGGGCAACAAAAGCTTATTTTGGATGATGAGTTTGTCTCAAGTTTCTGTGGTGTAAACTTGAGTGGAACAAATAATAAATAGAAAGACAGATGCTATGCAGTGGCTGTTTTTTTTTTTTGCATAACCTCATAAAATAATTTTTGAATGAACTGCAGGTAGTAAGCAACAGAGCCCAGAAAAACACTGTTTAATCCATACATGTATTTATAGAGTAAATAAGACACCACCCTCTACACTTTCTCCTTTAACAGCTAACAGTCAGTTGGTGATGGGTTTCAAATACTCCCCTTTTAGATATTCAGGTTTGAGCTGTAGATGAAAAAACTTGATTCTATGTGTTTTGGAGGAATTTAAATTTAAAATATTTATAATTCAGCAGATGCTCTTCTCTGTCATGTTTGCCTGCACGTAAACAAGAAATCAGTATTCTGGGGCAATTTCACACATAGTTTCCAACAGCTGTCTTCACAACAAATATCAAGGAGATGTTGGAAGACGTCAAAAACTGACACCCGCAAGGAAACACTGCTACATGTAGAGTCTGTCTGAAGGCAGAAAATCTAAAGCTATTTATGGAGAGAGTAAAAAAAAAAAACAGAATCTAAGAAATCTAAAAGCGAGAATAGCAGCAGTGATTGTAAGGTCATGTCAGGTTGAAGCAGGTCAGGTTTTTTGCTTTGCCTTTCAGTTGTACAAAGTGAAGAAAGCTATGAGCAAGACAGGTGTGTGTGCTGAATCAAATGACACAGCTCAGTAGACCTAGAATATATGGGGAGGTGCAGAGGGTGTAATAGCAGGTTTGAGACTTGGTAAAGAAATGAAAGTGAGATGAACTGCTCACAGTTGTGACAGGTGGCTCCAGAATATCCTGTTCCTGAACAGTCGCAAGAGAAGGAGCTCCATGTCTGAGAGCAGCGGCCTCCATGTTCACACAGGTTGGGAAGGCATCTGAAAAACAAAAAACAAAAAAGGTTTAAACAATTATTTAGAGCTAAGATTGTCCACATTCTCTTATTTCAGTTGCTTAAATGTGAATATTTTCTGGTGTCTTTACTCCTTTATGATACTAAACTGAATATCTTTGGGTTGTAGACAAAAGCTTTCGGAAATACTAAACAACATTTTTCACCATTCTCTGACATCTTATGGACCAACGAACTAATGGTTTAATGAAGAAAATAATCGACAGATTAATCATTAAAATAACTGTTGCAGCCCAACAACCATTTACTATCAGGAGAATATTTTCATTGATTAATGTGGATAAAGGAAAATACAGCTTATTTTGATAATTCTTGCTAATTTAGGGGAGGGCCATGACTGTGGCTTACGGGAAACCCTTCTCAGGAATCATAGTAACTTGCCATCACACCACTGAACTGAACTGTCAAGCTTCATTAAAAAAACTAATCAATCAAATCAATAAAAATCTTACCACTTTTATTCTCTTCAAAACTCAA
>JAJHUR010076674.1:0-10236 GCA_027495735.1 Lutjanus campechanus | reverse complement strand
GAAAGAACACATCAGTATGGATCCTTAATGACTTTCCATCCATATTCATGATGATCACGTAAACTAAAGAGACGGCGTGAAGGACTTTGGAGCTATCTTAATCACATCACCACTTTATGTATAGGTTAGGCCTTGAGGTGGACTGTGGGCCAATGCCAGGCTAAAACGGGATGCGAATATGAGATGTGGAAAGATTTTTCTTAGATGTCTCCAAACACTTCATTAAAGTTCTTGTTGCCACTTGATAGGTTGGATGATTCCACTTGGATCATCCCACTTCTCATTTGTGCCACAGCCATACACTTGAATTGAATGCATTAGCCTCAACCTACATTCAAGAGTTAAAATTGAGGGCGAATCCCACGGTTGCCTGGCTAAATTTAGCTCTTGTCAAATCTCAGCTAAGCAGGGGGTGTTGCACTACCCAGAATGAGGATGTGAATTTGTCCTTTTTGCCTTTCTGTTCCTATCCCTTCAGGACAGCCTGGTGAACACCGATGAGCTAACTGTAAGCCTGGAGCAAGTGATGAATTAAGAGATGTGCAGTCAGAAGCTTAGTGTAGGGATAGTTAGTAGAAGAAAGTCAATGGGCTAATGTTTAATTTCCGTTATCACATTCATGCCTCTCCGTTGTATGATCAAAGCAGCATTTTTGCATCTTTAAGCTCATTTACTGTAGGAGTATAGGAACTATATTCCAAAGAATATAGAGTTATGAAGTGGGATGAGATATTTCAGGTACCCCTGGTTCAGTCCAGTCACAGTGCTTAAAATTCTGTCTCTGAACGCAGGGCGAAAGCTTAAGATTGTGCCCTTGAGAAAACTGATAATATAACCCAGATTCCAGAAAAGTTGGGGTGTCATGTAAAACGTGAACAAAAACAAAATTGCAATGATTTGCAAATTCTTTTCGACCTATATTCAATTGAATGTAACACAAAGATATTTAATATTCAAACTGCTAAACGCTATTGTTTTTTGCAAATATGCACTAATTCTGAATTTGATGCCTCCAACACTTTACAAAAAAGTTGGGACAGGAGCATGTTCATTACTGTGTTACATCACATTTTCTTATAGCAGTCCTCAGTAAGGGGAACTGAGGACAGTCATTGTTGAAGTTTTGAAAGTAAAAATTCTTTCCCATTCAATTTTTACATTTTTTCCTTCATAATACACCACACATTTTCAATGGGAGACGGGCCTGGACTGAGGACAGGCCAGTCCTAGTACCTGACCTCTTTTCCTACAAAGTCTCGCTGTTATAACGAATGCAGGATGTGTCTTGGCATTTTCTTGCTGAAATAAGCAGCGATGTCCCTGAAAACAATGTCATCTGTATGGCAGCAAATGTTGCTCCAAAACCTGTTTGTATCTTTCAGCGTTAATAGGACCTTCACAGATATGACAGTTACCCATGATGCCATGGGCACTAATACACCTCCATAGGTGCTTGCTTTTGAACTTAGCATCTATAACAATCTGGATGGTCCTTTTCCATTCTGTGAATGACTGAGCTTTCCAAGAATGTTCCTTTCATACCATGATATCATTAACCTGTTTATCTGTGGAATCTTCGAAACAGGTGTTTTTTTTTTAGCATTCCACAACTTCCACAGTCTTTTTTTGCCCCTGTCCCAACTCTTTTGGAATGTGTTGCAGGCATCAAATACAGAATGAGGATATATTTGCAAAAAACAAAGTTAATCGGTTTGAACGTGAAATATCTTGTCGCGGTCGATTTGCAAATTAGTTCTTTTTTTATTTATGTTGTAGAAAATGTCCCAATTTTTTTGGAATCAGCGCTGTAAATATCTGCAGCTTAATCCAATAAACGTTTAGATTCTGGGTCAAGCAGCATATTCATGTGAATTCAAAGTCAGTTCACTGGCTGCGGTGTTCATACAGTATACATGACGTGTAGTAAATGAGCTAAAACATGCAGAAACGGCAGCGTCCTTCAAGGGCGATGATGTCCGTCCTTCATAACCCACACCTGGTTATTATGACCATTAAGTCCAAATGGTCCGTTTGTGTGACTTGAATTCAAATGATGCTGATACAAAGCAGGAGGAGGTCTTCTGTTCAGCAGGTGTAGATGGCTGTTTATTTTGAGAACATCCCTTTTTCTCTGTTGGGTTTGTAATCAATGGGATTGCAAAACACAGCAATACAAGCTCTGTTGTAGGCTGTTATGGCTCCACACCTGCTAAATGTGTTAAGACAATTATCTTCTCAAGGTTATCTGGGATTTCTGTCCCGCCGCCAGTCTGGTTTTGGGTTTCTTGATGCTTTTGATATGCAAGTCAGTGCCTGTGATGTTTGATGAGGATATATTTGATTTCTTAAGATTTGATCGCAAGTAACTAAATTTATCAAGCAACAAAAAGCCTTTAACATGAAACTAAGAGAAGACTTTAAATTTATGGTTTCAGCCTGTGTAGTTCTGATTACGATTAAGATAAAACATGGCTTTGATAACTGAAAGTTTTTCAGACTACAGGCGTATCTTTCTTTCTCTGCATCTTCTCTTTCTTTCTTGCCACTTTTTGGGCACACAGTTAAGCCTTAAGAAGTATACTTGCAGCGTGGTCCGACACACTTCCGAGAGCTGTACTGCCACCTTCCTTCATGCATGCTTGACTTGCAGCCCTCATTGCTTACACTCTCTCAGCTGGTGGAAAAAAAGGACATATCACTCATAAATTCAAAAATCAGTAATCGTCTTGCTTGCTCACGACCTGCTGCACATCCCTTCCCTCCACTGACCCCTGCATGCCATTCAACGCAACCATGTGGCCACATCCTTAATTTCTGTCACTTTTTTGTTTTTACTAAACACTGTCGTGATGGAACTGGGGTCCAAATATGGACCCTTGCAAGTCTAGTCAGAGGTAAGTCTCATTTTATGTCTGTGCAAGCCCAGGTGTTGTGTGTCCGTGTGTGTGGCTGGGGACAATTTATGATGGTGGCTTTATTGTAGTGCTTGCATAGTTCATGTATCATTTTAATTTTTTGCACCATACACTTATTTGTTTGTTAGTGCATACACTGCAACATCCAGATCTTATCCTCCTCCCCTCAGAGTACACTTGCTTACAGTTGGCAAATTTAAAGGGATAGTTTGGATTTTTTGAAGTGGGGTTGAATGTGATACTTATCTATAGTCAGTGTATTACCTACATTAAATGGCGGTCTGCATGGACGCAGTTTGAAGAAACAGCAGGAATAACAGTGGAGGATATTTTAGCCACCTTAACATCTGAAGAAGGAATGATCGAATCAACATTGTTATGGAATCAGCGCCTGTTGTTTTTGTATATAAGACAAGACACTGTGAAAGACCTGCGCTTGAGTCTTCTCTCCATGCTGCATGAAGTAAAGCGATTTGATTCATCACACCGTAATTCTTCAGGGAACTAGCAACTCTCACTATTGAGACGAAGAATTTTTTCAACACTACTGCCGCCTCAATTGTTTAATTTGTTTGTGTTATTGAGCGACTTCTGTGAATACAAACTAACCTTTTGAAAACACTGAAGTCACAAAATAACAAACAACCTAACAAATGGAGGTAGCAGAAGACAAGCAACTCGTGTTCTGTGAAGTAAAATTACTGACTTTCGTTGTCTGATGGCGAAGTTAAGTGGTGAAGATATTAAGCTTACAGCATACACTTAAACATGCACTGTTCCTACATCAGTACTTCTAGTGTAATACACTGGCAATGGATAAGTTCCTCATACAGCCTCACTTCAAAAAACACTATCTATGCCTTTGATATCTTCATTCAAGGTAAAATACTGATAAATGCTTTTGCATTTTAAGGAGGTTTGAGACTCGTGTGTCCCAGGCTGCTGCATGCTCAGTAGCATGTGCAACATATTTCAGCTGTTTTATCCTGGTAATGACTACTCTATTAATGCATGATATATTCTGCAACCCAGTCATTGGCATGCTTTCAGCCCCTCAAGATCTCCTTCACAACAGTTAAAAAAACCTTCTTAAACAAGAATATTTAAACAGCAGCAGGCTCTTTTTTTAGTCACTTAGTCCCCAGTGGATCTTGGCGCTTAACATTTAAAGAGGCCAGTTGAAGTCTGTAATGGTCAAGAATGGATCCATAAAATTGACTTGTTATACATCGTAACATTGTGTATCTGCACAGAGCAGTTCTATTGAAGGCCATTACACTGAGTAAGGGGATATCCTGAAGGATGCAGTACACAAACTGTTTTCATTTGTGGTATTTCTGGACTTTAATGTTTGTTTTTTATTTGTTCTAGCTGGATAATGATCAGTGGTAGTAGCAGTTGTGATGGTTGTAGATGTAGTAGTAGTAGAATTTGCGACATTAGGTTTTTTCCTCCAGTGTCTTTTGTACTTGTCTTCTTGAGAATCTATCTTGAGAATCTATCAGCTGTACAAGTTAAATTCTTGTAGAAAATTTTTTATTCAGTTTAAATCTTACTGCTGCATCTCACTAACCAGTCATGAACGTCCCTTTGAGCAGAGCTTATCTTGTAGCTACCTACCTTCAAAAGTCACTCTCAGACACACCCTGAATTTGAACTAAACAGTGCCAGTATGGGGCTGAATGCTTCAGGTTAGTTCTTAAGCTATAAAATATTGATTACCCACTCGTTTCAACAGATGTTCAGGAGGTTGTTGACCTTTTCTGCAGGACCTCACACAACCCTCTTCACCTGCCCACAAATTCCAACCCTCTACACGTTTCTCTTTATCTTTGTTGCCTGGAGTCTGGCCCAAGCATCCTCATTCTTATCACAGTAGACATGCACAGAAAAAAAAAAAAGATTTGAGTTTCACACACTAATTTCCTTAACGGTCTCCTTCAGCTTGAATAGTGCTCTGTATCATTTCTCTTTCTCTTTGGCCACATATCAAAAAAAAGATAATAATGTAGGAGTCAGTAAGGAATTTGAATCGCAGTGTTGTCTCTCTGCTTTAAATAGAGACTTGCATGTCAGTGTTCTCTGGTCTGCACTGGGAAAATTTGGGAGTTTAGAGTTGTTAAGCTAATGAATTCTCTTCTCTCCTTCTCTCTGACACAAACACAGCTTAACCTTGATACCGTTGTTATTGAGATGAAAATGGATTATAAACCTAAAGATTTATTTTACTTTCACGCTCACGTAGTTGATTAATTGAGTCCAGGCAGCCCATTCTAATGTCGCCGTTTTCATTACCTTTCTTGCTCTGCCTGGCACAATGGTCTGTCTAACTATGACTGAATGTATCCAGTGCACATGAGTTCAATAAGCCATCCCACTGGAATTACTATTCTAGAAACGTCCACCTCTTTTGCTGCTGGAAACCGTTTTATTGCTCTGTAGGAGCTCTCCATGCTCCTACCTATAAATCCCACTTTCTCAATTTTCTTTGCTCAACAGTCTCCAGCCGCGGCCACGCATTCACTTCGTTTCCCTCCTCCTTTTTGAAGCGCACTGTTTGACTCATCTCCTCCCCCTTTCCTCCCCACAGAATTATCCAGAGCTATGTGCTAAGAGAGGAGTCGGGGGCCCTCTCATCAGAGGCGTCAGACATTAACAAGGCCCATCTGAGCCGACGGGGAGGCATCATGGCTTCGCTGTACACCTCCCACCCGGCAGACAGCGGGCTGACCCTGGACCTGTCGCTGGAGATCAACAGGAAGCTGCAGGCTGTGTTGGAGGACACGCTGCTGAAGAACATCACCCTGAAGGTGAGTTCTCCCCCAGCAGGCGTCATACCCCCATAAGAATTAAACTCAAAATGCAGAAAAAGCTGCTTTACATGTGTTGGTCATATTGATGATGTGTGCAGTTTTCTTCAAAGACTCTTAATTTGCACTGAGTGTATAATTAGTTGACCTGAGTAGATAATTAATTGGCCATGTCAGTGTCAATGCTCCACCTTCAGAGCCACACAGCGTGATGGGACTGTCAATGTGTGCATGTGTTGCCCTCACCATAAAAAACATGTTCAGTCAAATCCAAATACATAAAGCTCTGGTGTGAGTTATGGTGTGATTTTGTGGGGATCTGTACCAAACAAAGATGATGTCAGTTGATGTCACAGTTTAGTATGTTACAATAAATACTATGCACAACAGTATTTCTAATCCATGTGGCTGTCATCATAGCATTGAGCTTATTGGTCTTATCGACTAATCTGTTAATCATTTTCATGATGAATCGATTAATTGATTAGTCTGTAAAATGTCAAACACAATTTCACAGAGCCCAAAGTGACATCTTTAAATTGCTTCTTTTGTCCAACTCGCAGTCCAGAATCGAAAGACATTTGACATAATGACATTTACTGTCATAAATGACAAAGAAAACCATTTTTGCTCGACTGAAACGATCAATTGATGTTCAAGCTCAGAGAACTTCGTAATTTTATTCAGTCCTTTTCATTCTGTCCATGGCGTCATATCCCCTCTACTTGCTATAATATCTAGAGGAATGCCAAATGATAAATCAGAGAGAGGGGAAGGCAGTTGACAAATTAGCTAGCTACCTACTCTATTGTTTACTATTTGTATTGCTCACTTGTGATAGACACAATTATTCCTTGCTGTTTGCTACACCTTCTGTTAGACAATGAAGACAGCAGCTCTCATGATCCCACACTACACATCATCAAACACTGCCTTTTGTTATTGTTTTAATTGGGAGACTTCTATTCAGCAGAAATGATATATTGTGCATGTAAGTGTTTTTAAATACTCTCTAATCCCACATATTTTATTCAAGAACTTGCATCAGTCTGTGCTGTTAAAAAACAAAAATATATTCTTTAGTATGAGACATTTACAACCATGTATCTAAAATAAACTGAGAGTTGAATATATACTGCAATCAGGAATTTAATGACTGATAAGTATCCAGCTTTATACTTACAATAATAATAATAATAAGGATTTAGATTTTTCCTCATTCTGAAAACTACACATCTACACCAGCACAGAAGACTGCAGGATCCCTGGGTGCCTCTACTGTAGCACTTTCTGCACAGTGTTTGAACCACTCATGCAGAATACTGATGGAGAGCCTCATTTAGTTCTTTGGCCCTGCAAAGTGATCATGCTCCAGTATATCACAGCCACCCTGTGATACCTGAGATACCGATCTTTAACTAACGATTTTCGCTAATCTCCCCTAAAGCCATTTCTATGAGAAAGCAAAGCTTTATACTCAGTGCAGAGACTGTCATGGTGGGATATCCACAATCTGACCTTCACCTGAACGTGTGTTGTTGATCAGACATCTGAGAGGTTTCTTTGTGATTCAGATTTTAATTTCTGCTGAAACATTTTAGGTGCCTTTACTTTTAAATTGCTCGCTTCCACTCGTCTAAATCAAACAATTTCACAGTTTTATACATTAACTTCAACAGATCCTGATGAAAGCAACAATTGTGTGTTGTTGTTTCTGCTCTATATTTGTCTCATAGTTGACACTGTTGCTTGAATGCTTGTCTGAGAAACTTGAATTCGTTTTAAACACAGTATCTTGATTAGTGGTGAAGAGGTGAATATCTTTTGTCGATTTAAATCAAAAATCGTCTAGAAAACAAAATAAAGCATGAAGTTTATAAAAATCTGACTTGCTTAAATAAAGTAGTCCCATAACAACTGCACAAGAGAGATGGCACAGAAAAAAAGTGAAATAAATATAAATCTTGTCAATTAATATTGTCTAAACAAATTTTCTTGATCAACAAGAGTACAGGGAAGGTAATAAAATGCTGCACTGACAATGGGAACAGGAACTATGAAGCCAGCTGCTACTTTTTTTTGTCCAGTGAGGTTGTCTGACATTTGGGTCCTATCTCTCAAGCCTTTAAATTCAGCCATAACATTTACTTGAGTGTCTCTCTGTGACATTTTGTTTCGTGTGTGTGTCAGGACAGTGTCCTTGATGGATTGTCTATCAGCTGCTTAAGTTCTTAGAGAGGTAACATGTTAGAAATCGAGGTCTGTTTCAGAACCTGCATTATTGATGCTGTTGCTAAGTGAGGAAACTGTGCCCCATTGTAACAGAGATGTGTTTTCCCTCTTTACTAGTTCATCATCTGAAATAGTTGATTTAAGCTCATTCACACGGTTCATCCTCATTCAGCCCTTGAGTTTATGTGTGCTTAGTCCAGCTTCTGCACCTGCGGGTCGTTTGATTATTCAATTGAATGAGGATTACAACTGAACCTATTTTCTCATGTGTTAGTAGTAAATGAATGTATCCGTTCCACTTCTCAGCTCTCAGTTAACAACAGTAGCCTGTCTCCAGAGGAGATGTGGCCAGATGATGCACTGTACCCTCAAGAAAATGAAGCGCCAGGATGGCTGCAGCCTGCTGTGATTAGTTCATTTCTACCCAGTGAGGGATGCACAGTTCCCAGATTTACCTTGTTAAAGGTTTACATTAACCACACAGCTGGAGCGTGTATACAATTATTTGTCCCATATTGTCCTCGGTATTTATGTAGGTAGCTTTGGATTTGATTTACTTACCCCTATATGCATTTTATCTAGGTTTACAACTAACAATTATTTTCATTATAGATTAAATTGCAGATTGTTTTAATTGTTTAGTATATAAAATGTCAAAATGTGGAAAACGCTCATTACAATTTCGCAGAGCTCAGAGTATAATCTTGAAATGGCTTGTTTTGTCCAACCAGCAGTCCAAAATCCAAAGACTCAATCAGAAGTGACAAAGATTTACCTCCATCTGCTTCCACAGTCAGTGTGCAATACATGCTTTATGTGCTGCAATACAACTAACTTATTTTTCACCATCTCTACGTACTGAAAAGTGTCAAATACATCTTAAATCCACATCAAATACAGTGGACAACAGGCTGATGCAACATAAAGATAATAGAAAGATAAAACATTTAAATATTTATTAAAGCTTCCAAAGCGCCCACATAAACGTGGCCATGTGTCAAATCGTGTTTCCATCTTGTCTGCATATTGTTACAGCCTCTTTGATGTTTGCTCTATTAGCCTTTTTGTTTATGTTGGCACATTAGATGGTTTAATAAATACAGTCATATTTTGCCAACAAGCAGCTTTCTGTTGTCTTTATATTGTGTCAAATCTGTCCTAAAGACACCTTACATAAAACCTAAAGGAGACAATAAATAATAAGGGACGTGGGAGTATTTTCTGGCAGCAACTTTTCTTTCTGTGGATGAAAGATGATTGGCAGTGAACATGAAGTAATGATCTAAAAACGCTCAACATGACCACAGTGAATTGACAATAAAACAAATCGTGGGCCGAAGCCAAATTAAGGCTTCATATGTACTGTGACTGAAAATCTACCCTTTTTATTCCCTCTGTTATTGTCACTAAACGGTCCAGTGTGTCAGATTTAGGAGGATCTATTGGCAGAAATGGAATATAATATTCACAAGTATGTGCTGATTAGTTTATTATCACCTGAAAACAATTCTTGTGTTTTTGTTACCTCAGAATGAGTTATATCTACAGAGAGCACAGGTCCGCTTCCATGGAGGCAGCCATGTTGTCTGGTCCACAGCAGCCAACCCGTAATCCTTTAAATGTTGTATTTGAGTCTTAAAGTCTTTACTCCCTTACAGGAGAATCTTCAGACGCTGGGGTCTGAGATCGAGAGGCTCATCAAACAGCAGAGAGATCCTGAGGACGGCGCGAGGAGGAAGTGACATGTCACAGGACAGAGGAAATGAAGGACCAAGAAGTACTCGAGGAATCTTCGACCCACCATTTCTGAAGGAACAGCAAAACAAGCGCACTCATTCTCCAAACATATTAAGTAGCAAATTGAATGTTGTAAAGTGCCAGTAGCACCCCAGGCTGCTTTTTGGAGGACCTCCTGAACTTTCTGTCCATTTGGTGTCTGAACTTACTTGAACTGTCATTATTCCATCCATATTTTACCACCTTGGTTTCCTCCTCCAGCACAACCAATCTTCCTCTGTCAAACATCCGTCTCCTCTGAGCCTTCAAAGATAAAAACTCCTCGGGCCAGTTGCTTCGAGCTCGAAAGTCTGACTGCCTTGTAAACTAATTGACTGAAGATGCCATAATTGTGAATGTATAGCAAAATCTACCTGAAGAATTCTCAAAACACGACTTATTTGCCAATTAATTCACCCTATAAAAAAATGGACCGGTTTATGTGTCTCATCACAGCAGCTCACAGCTCATTCCATCTTCCAGTAAGTAAACTGAGATGATCA
>JAJHUR010076673.1:0-15442 GCA_027495735.1 Lutjanus campechanus | reverse complement strand
AAAGGAATAGAATGGATACCTTATTTTAGAGTCGAGGTCAGATGAGATGTTTGTGAGGGACTGGCTATACCACAGACTCAAAATAACGGATTTTATGTTGGACAGAAAAAAACATTCAATATCACCTAAAATGTTAAAATGTTTGCTTTTACAAGGATAAAGTTACTGTCTCCTTTGTTATTCTTTCTCCTTTCAGAATCAGGGGAATTCACAGCTCTTCAAACAATGACTGAGGTTATCCGACTGAGGTCACTGAGGCAGATAGCTAAAGCTTTTAAGGAATATTTTCACTCCCCTGCAGATGAATAGAAATCCTTTTAACTAGAGCGAGCAGACGCAGAGTGAATGTCAGGTGCTGAAGAGTGTGATGTGAGCCCACAGAGAGCGAGCAGATACAACACAAATCTACATCTGAAAAATACTTTAAATAACATGCGAATCCATCATTGCCGTTGCTTAATAAGATTTGACAGCTTCATGTCATTACTTTAATGAAATTTAGCATGATGAACAAACAAAACCAGATGACTGGTGGCCTCACACACACACACGTTAGCCCGAATGTTTTCCAGATTCTTCCTGCCACACAGAGGATGTTGCTACTTTTCCCCCCTCATCCTCACTGAGGTGGTTTATTTTCTCTTTGGCTGAAAAGGATGCCAGGACGTAGTTTTGTGCCCTGAAGCAATATATTCCCCCAAAGACCGCCAGTGATCTCTACTCTGATCTTCATTTAGGCCTATGATATTAATGCTGATGTATCAAAATCAGTGTCTTAACATTCAATTAAAGGGATAGTTTGGATTTTTGAAGTGAGGTTACTTATCAGCACTCGGTGCGCCCCAAGTTTAGAGGAGCAGAGAGGAGTACCAGCAGAGATGCACTGCTGAGATCAGGGTCAGTAACAAAAGGTATTTTAGATCTTTTAAAAAAAAGATCAAATCAAATTGATATAAGTTTAATTGTACACTATATTTAGAATATTTTGACCACTTTACTTTGCCTTCAGAGAGCCTTTTCTGAGGGGAAAGCGCTGTTATGTAAGCAAAATATTATTGTCTCTAAAGCAACCAAACTCCTTAAGGAAAAACAGTAATTTTACCTCGCACGCTGACTGCCATCTTACACTATCAATAAGTACGTCCTACAACCGCACTCCAAATAATCTGAACTATCCCTTTAAAATTAAAGCTGGACAGAGATTAAAGAAACTGAAGGCAGCGGCTTTACAGCAGTGATTTCACAAGCTCCTCAGCAGTTTGACCTTCCAGCAGTAATAACTCTGTGACAGACAGACAGTGACAGACTGTCGGTCATCCCTGTTATCAGCAGAGCTCTCTGACGGGAAAATGGATGACCTTGTTGTAGAGGTCTACCATAAAAGGCCACTGTGTTGTCCTGTTCTGACAAAATAACAAGGAGAGGATGTTGTTTTGATAGAAACGCTGACCTGCCCCGGTCACGTTAGGTCACAGGGCATCACTGTGACTCATTTTCAGTATATGAGAGCAGATCTCTGCTGCTCCAAGTTAAAAAAAAGAAAAAAAGAGACAGAAAACTGTGAAAAATATCAAACAGATTCTTGCTCATGTTGTGATAAACTGTAGTTCTCTATACAACAGCAAATTAAAAAAAAAAGACTGGTATCGACTTGGGAACAAAGTTTTGCTCAGTCATGTATTTATGGTCCCTGCACCAGCTCATCTTGACCTATTACAGTTCAAGGAATGAAAGGTTTTAAAGTATCAATATCTTTGTATTGAAACTGCTGATTAAATTTAATGTCACTGTTCATCACCTTAGATTTTTTTCTACTGTTATCCAAAAATTGTTCCATCCATTATCCCCCAAAATACATTCTCTTCTCAGGGTTGAAAAACCTCTGAGGCACCATTTAGGCAACAAAACTCTTCACTGGCGCAGACTAATACAAAGACATTCAGACAAACATTCAAAACAAACAAAGTCAAAGTGTTTTTCTGTAGCTGTGGTCATGAAGGTGGTTGACAGTGGGGATTGTGGATTAACTTGAGTAATTAAAGCCCTATTCACATGGGGGTAGCCCGGGGATCTCTAGACATTTTTATTAATTGCGGAGGTCGTCTGTGATCTTTAATCCATGTGTGAATCTGCTGTCTCCATAATTTGTGAAAATTCCACTGCAAATATACCTGCCATATTTCGCCAAACACTGAAGCTCTGTGATAATACTGGTTTCCTTGCGAACTGGCATCTCTTTAACGTCTGTTTTTCTAAATCACATGAGGTCCCCTACTAGTCCCGCGCTTAAAGGGCTTAGGACATTATTCCCGGCAAGTGATAAGCAACACTAACAATAATATCTTGCATTATTTATTTTTTCTCTTCTTTTTTCCTGCACAACAACTTTAAAAACAACTTTGACATAACATGACCTTATTAAGACTGTGTTATTGAGCGGAAGAAATAATGTTGTCAAATTAATGATAAACAATTCGGTAGCCCGAACTGGTCATGCAGATGCAGTCATGTGATGCAGAGAAGACGTATTGCTTGAATATACTTAAGTGTGAACTGCCAAGAGGTAATAGCATACTTAATCATTCATTTAGCATGCAGTGCGCAGTAGCCTACACACTGATTGAGTGTATAGTATGCAGAACGTTTGTGTGCAATTTCACGCACAGCCTAAGTTGATAAGACTAACAATATTAGCATTCATTTGGAGTCATGTTTCTGGCCATCCAATCCAATATTTTTATTTATTTTAGCTGCTTACCTGCTAGTGGCTAACTTCTCTCTGCTGTTTGGTGTTTGGCAGGCAGAACAGTAACAGTAAAGCTGCAGGCCAGAAACCAAAATAAGATGCTGAAAAAATGCTCCTTTGATCCGACGGCAACCATCCTGTTCTCATCCCAGCTTGTCAAATACCAACTTCTTTGTCACTGCCCCTCGACGTCTCATAGTGATGTACATCACATGATGTAAGTGAAGCAAGTGGCAAGTCACATGGCGCAAGCAAAGTTGTTATAGACCTTAAAACTTCTGACAATGTCTTGGTTTTGCACAGGACATGAACCCCAGTCTCCTGGGTGAAAGTCCTGAGACCCATCCATCCAATCACCCCAACTACTACAAATATGGACTTTCTTGCTCTTCATATTGACACAGACAGGTTGACATCAAAGTAACTCAGAAGTCCAGTATGTCTCATACAGCCCTGAGAGTCTGAGCCATCGTGGGGAGTGACAAAACCTCGGTATCTGATGACCTGGCAGTGAGAAGGGGCACAGCAGGTGATAATTCTCACCACGAGCAATCCCTATCACATTATACATAGTTATTTGATCAACTGTTCATATGGAAATATTGATCATGCAGTTAAGTAATGAGTAATATATGGCCCACTGTAATTCATTTATATTATACTATCTGCAAAAACAGTGAAATTGTGGCTGGATTTCCCCTAAATTCTAATTTGGAACATATTCCATGTGACAGCGAGGTTGCCAGTTCAGTGAAATGTTTTAGAGGACACAGCTGTTTTTCCTCTGACCAATTTGTCTCAAACTCTATTTGTCCCTCTGACTATCACAGCAGTTTCTGAACCAGCTTCATTTCTCATCATTCAAATCCTCATCTAATAATTAAAATACATCGCAGTTGACTGATATAAAACGCAGCACTAATATTTTGAACAGCACATCAATCCGTGAAAGCAATCTGACTCATCAGCTCTGCTTTGACACATTTTAAAAAATCTGTTTGCCAGCTCACGCATCCAACAAATATTACACGTTTACAGATGAAGAATATCATTTTAAAGCTGCATGAGTCATCTGTCAGTGACTGAGAGAGATGATTTACATCTTCATTTCTCCTCAGTCAACTGTGACTACCTGCTACCTGCTGCTGCTGCTCTGAAGCCTCAGCCTTGATGAAAAGCTTCAGATGTTTATCACATTTCTGAAAATGCCCAAAGCCTCAGGAGAGATAAACCTGCCAGACACATAATGTGACTTTTTTTTAAAAATGTCCTTAGATTGATTGTGAAGGTTTTTTTGTTCTTGTTTTTTTTAACTAACAGACAAAAGCAATTACTTCCTCATAAAAACAAGCCTTTGGGATTCAAAGCGAGGAAAGGCCATTTTGATTGACGGCTGGGTGATTATTATTCACCTACCAGCTGATGTGCCAGGTGAGGCGAAGAAATATTCATTCAAAAACTCCGTGAAGGAGAGTGAACAGGAGAAAATCCTTCCTCAAGTTGAAAAAAGTAGAAAGGAGGTAAATCTGGAGGGCGAATATTGTACTGAAGACAAAACACTTTTTATGTGGTTTCGTGCAGTTGTTCTCAAACTTTTCATCCAGACCTGCACCTGACCAGCGCAAAACATTTTTTGTAAGGAAAAAGCCGATATAAAGTGTTGCAATACAGTGCTGCACCATCAGTGTCAGCTTGTTAAAGGTAAATTCCATTAAAACATACTCTCCCTGATACTGACGGTATTTTGGTTTTTGTTTGTTGCTTTCTTCTTCTATGAACTTTTACAGCAGTTGACCGTTTTCGGTAGTTAAAGACTGCATCGAAAATATGTATAGTGAATTGAATATGTGGTTTAAATGAACAATATGCAAGTTTCGCCACAGTGGGCCTCTCAACTTGGCTTTTATGACATCTGAAGAAGCATGGGATCATGGGAGTTGTTTTCTTTATTGTTAAACAACCACCATTACAGATGAAAATCTATCAGACATTACTCAGACAGAAATCACGTTCTGTGATGAGGTAATGTATTAAGTTCTGTTCACGGTATCTTTACTCACGTTTACTGACTTCCTTCCTATCCCACATTTTCCTGGAAGTTATTGCAAGTAGTGGCAAGTTGGAAACACAGCGTTACCTCACTGATTAAATTAAAATAAATTTCTCTGGGCTTGACCATCAATGGAAAAATGTGGGATAATGTAGTTATACTGTAGTTTGTCATAGTCAGTTATAGCTTTATTCAAACTTACATTTACATTTTATTGAATTTATTTTTTGATATATACCAGTTTAGTTTTTTTCAGTTCCAATCCAGTTCTACCATATCTGCAGATACCAGCACTCTAGTAGTAGTAAGATTACATGAAACTGAAACAGAACTCAAAAGCTTAGTCTCAAAAGTTTGTGTAGTTTGTGTAATGTAACTTGTGCAACGGTGTCCTTCAACCATTGCTATAGGAGGGATGCTACAAGATTTGGGCTTGTGACATTCACATGTGCAGCTGCATAATTTCCCATAATGCATTGCTGAGTTTAAGTTTGCTATTTGATGTTCCAAAATGCAAATGTTACAGTTTGCAGTGTTTTTGTCATGTGTTTGTGATGCGTACATGTAATGTGTATGTTTGTTTTATGGTGATCTATGTTCTATCTATCAACATTCAAAAAAAAAAAAAATCTCAAGTCCCCCCTGCAGTACTCCAGAGTACCCCTACAAGTACTGGTACCCCAATCTGAGAAACACTGGTTTACTGCATGTTGCCACAGACTCTCTTTTAATCTAAAACTTGTCTCTGAGGGATAAAATAAAACCACAATGAAGAAGAATGTCACTTCTTTGCTTGCAGTACAAGATAAACCCAGGAGGACTTTCCCTTCTGTCAGGCCTTAGTGGAAGCATCCAGGCTGCGTCTGACAGAGTGGAGTCTTCCATGTGGGGGGATCAATAAAGGTCAAGGAGGAGGGAGAGGAAAAGAAGACTGGAGAATGACACAGATGTGCAAGACAGAAGGGGAACTCTGGGTACTTGGCAAACAAAAGCAGGAAGAGGGGGAGGAGAGGAGGTGGGATACTGGATGACCATGACGGAGACAGACAGAAATAAAATGCCAGTAGTGGAGAAGAGAGAACTGATGATGGGGGACTTTCCGGAGAGAAATGCTCTTTTTTTTTTTTTTTTTTGAGGTATTACACAGTTTGTATGTATGTAGGGCGACGGCAGCTGAGGTGGTGGAGCAGGTCGGCTTATGATTGCAGGGTCTGTGTTCGACAGCACATTGTGGGTGAATGTGAGGCACCATGAAGGGCTTTTGGGATAACGGCTCTATATAAATGCAGTCCATTTACCATGTGGAGAGGAAAATTACAGCCAAGCTTCAGCGGAATAGGCCCCTGTGGAGCAAATCCATCTGTCTATGAGCTATCATGGCTTGTTTGGGGGATCGCTGGAGCTGCTGCTGTGAGCGTTTCATGAACATTTTGTCTGTGGTGGAGCAGCTAAACAAAATAGTGTTATTAAATATGTTTTTTGGATTTTTTTTTGTGACAAAATATATTCATATGAGCATAAACTGTTGCATGCTCATGCACTGGCTGTTGGTGATAGATAAGGAGCACAGATGTGATTATAACACGGTGATTTGGCAGAATCAGCACACTTTATAAATTCCCAGTCGTTCTTCCTTAACAAAGATAATTAACCGGAAAAACAGCATTAGAGAGGCAATGCAATTCAAGCTTCATCAGTATTCCCCAATGCACTTTTCAACTCTGGACGAGAGTTAATTTTTAAAGCATAAAAGCAAAAACAGCCTGAAGCCACTCTGTATCACCGCTTCTTTGACAAACCACAAAAATGAGCCCCACTGGAACACCTTCATCCAAGAGAAAGCAAACATTTGTTGCTTTGAATAATATCATGGATGCCATTAATTCTGCCCTACAAAGCAAAAATGCAGTGACTTCACATTTAGTAAAAACTGAGCTGAAACTGCTGTCTGCCTTGTGTTTTACCATATAAGAATGATAAGATTATGATGAATAGACAGTTATAGCAGGAGAGCTACATCAAATGAAAACTAGCTTGTGAGATAGCCACGGCTAGCCTTAGCTAAAGCAAAATTTGCATATTCCATATCCAGCTATTATATGGCAATTTTGATGAACTGAAATCTTGGTAATTTAGTGTTATCCCACATGAGTAAATGAGGCAGTAGGCTAAATCCAATCATGAGACAGGGGGGAAACACGCTAAATTCCTGCTAAAGCTACAAATCTCAACATAATACCATCTCAGCTTTTGGCTCTAGTAGAATTAATGTGATTTGGTGTGAAAAAACTACTGATAAAATCTTTCAGCACAATGCATGATGGCATACAGCGTTTGATTTGTGAAAATTGGTTGCACACTTCTTTTTACATTGCATTTTGGGATTCCTTGAGTCCACTATATGGGGTATAATAATTCTCACTATACATTCAGACAGCACTGAAAATGACAAGCTCATTTTATAGTGGACTATGTAGTGAGTACTGAATGATTTTGGACACAACCTATTAAATTCCCTCTCCAGTAGGGGTGTAAATCACATGTTTTATCACAACACAGTTTCTCTTCTTATATCTATTATTTGGACAACGATGCCATATTTGCTGATATCACAAAATCTGCCATGATAACATTCCATTCAAATCGATTGAGGTGTCTGCGCTTGATATCAGACGATATCATATGTCCATTTAACACATTCAGTTACATTTATGTGAACTGACAGAATGCAACTGAATTATGTTTCAACAACTTTATGACTGAACTCTTCCAGACATTGTGACACAGTGATGCCAAGGGAATTTCAAAATAAAGGCGTATTAAATATGATGAGAGAGATCGATAATATGATTCAAGCTTTGCTTGGATCATTGAACGTTGAATCAGTATATATCGGTCCAGATCTATCTATTGTTACACCCCTACTTCCCAGCATTATTAAGACTTTCCTTGGGCCCTCCTTATGAGAGAATAATTACCACACCCTCCCCCACTCTATCTTAAAGGGACAGTTTACCCAAAAATGAAAATTCAATCATTCTCTACTCACCTTCATGCCGGCTGAAACAAAACAAAACACAAACAGCACTGCAGAATCTTCCAAACAATGGAAGTGAATGGTGACCATTTTTAAAACTTAAAAAGCAGCAGAATAAAGACAAAAATGCCTCCCTACTGGTCGTCTGGGGTAATAAAAGTCTCCTAAAGTCCCAACATGCCAGGTTAACTAAAAAGTTATTTACACCGTTTCTAGCCTGAATCTTCACTGTAGATCCTTAGCTCAGTGCAACATTTATGATTAAATATTACTAAAATTAATGGAAGATAGACAGACATGAAGATAGACATTATCCCTATAAATTACACCTAAATACTTGCAATTCGTCCATTGCTTCTGTAGTTACTGCCACTCACCTTTGTAGGGCTGTATTTTCCTTTTTATGTAGGCTTTTAGAAAAACACCAAATATTTTTGACGACACTAACAATTGCATGGCTACACAGAACAAAACAAAGCTGTAAATTTAGAAGTTCTATTGAAAATGGGCGACTTTTTCTCAGATAAGTAAGCAGTTTAAATTCAGGCTTGGCCACCTTGATATAGGTTCTCAACAAGCGTTTGCTTTGCAGTGGGTGTTCTTTCTGCCTGATCATTGTACCTCAATTTTCTGCCTCCTTTAACAGATACAATTGATGCACTTCTCCTTAAATGTCTAAACTTGGTGAAACACAGCAGCAGTAAACACTTTATGCCTGTGAGTAATGCAGTCCCCCACACAGCTGATCGGCAATAAATATGCCAACATGTTCTGGCCTTTAATTACAGCCCCTTGGCGCAAACTGTGTGATAAAAGCCAGAGCGCAGTCGAGGAATGCATTATCACACAGACTATGGCCACAGTCTCTTCAGGGAAGTGATGGATTACGAATGGACAGATAAACAGACAAATACATGGAAGTTGACACCATGGAGATCTGACATAACATGTGTTTTTGTACTGAGATGGTCAAATCAGAGACTCAGTGGTGAGATCTATCGTCCTCTCAGTTTCCATCCAGTATCTAATCACACATACTAACCTAAATTAACAGGGTAACATACAGTTTTACCCATTTCCTAAACAGATTGCATATAAAGGAATGGAGCGAAAAGGCTTCATTTCTGTCAGCTGACTGACCAGAAACACCAAAGTCCTCTGCCTCAGAGACAGTCAGGACAGTGCCAACAAGCTGTTCATCAGCCTGTCTGGGAGACAAAAGGGCGGAAGAGAAAAGACAGCAGAGGAGGCAAAGAGGGAGACAGACGGAGATAAATTTAAATTGCAACACTGCGTCAGAGACTGTGAGGACAGACCGTTGTGTTATGAGGGTATTAATGAATCTAAGACCTTCACTGACATCTTTGTTAGGGTCAAGCACCAGAAGTCTGGAAGTGTCTCTGTTTGCTTTCCATTGTATTAAACCGAGAACAATGAGATTTTAACTGGTTATGAAACAGTCTCAGTTTAATACTAATGCCTCTAAATGACCTACATAAGCAAACAAGACAATCCACCAGAAGACTGACTATTTTTATATAGTTATTCTTAACGCCTGCCACTAGGTCGGATTCTCATTGAAATGCAATTTTGTGGTTATGGCAGTGGAAATGTTCATGTTTTTGTCCACGGGGGCGTCTAGAATCAACACAATATGAAACTTCTTTGTAGTGGCTGTAGTTAAAAACAAAACAAAACAAAAAAATCAAAATTTCTCTAAATTGGCTGGTCACTCATCTTGTAATAACCAGAACAGAAGGATTAATTAATTCACTCATATTCCACAAGGCACTGGGGGACTTTGATCTTCCATATTGTCGGACATCCCTTAATCAATGCATGTTGGAATACAAAGGAAAAGTCCGCCTCCATCACCACAATCAACATCTACATTATCATTAGTCAAAAAATATCTGAAAAGAACACTTCTTGGATCTCATTATAATGCATCTTGACTTGTGAACATACACTTTTTTGTGTATTTTGTGTTACTGCTTAATTTGACACTGTAAGGTATGACTATTGTTATTATATATATGCAACGTATCTTTATGGGACATCCATACCAAGAACTATAACTATAACTGTAAAAAACATTGTAAAAAAAATTGTCCACACTTCAACTGTAGCCTGCAGTCCGGACTCCTCCATCCACCTGAGTTTGAATGATTTTATACAATGAAATTTTTATGGTTATAGTTATAGTTCTTGGTGTGGACGCCCCTTTATAAGCATTTTTTGTCCTCCAACCTCTCATGCACAATGTGCCAACTTTTTATTATTCTTATTGCCTTTCATCTAAAAATGTCTCCACACCCACATACTGTATCACGTCTTCTGCCCTTAACACGAGTAGAAACAGAAAACATCACTTTGTGGTTTAACAAGCAGACAGCCCACAATTAAGAGGTATTCACTGACCATCAGCAGCCATAGCTCTTCAGATGTGCCGTCATCACAATGGAGTTTACACCCCCCACCCTCCAAATCTGAACTAAACCAGGTCATTCCTGAATGTCAACTTATCAGTGAGGGCACAGCACCAGCAAGAACTCACGACATGATGTCAGTATGGCATGTACCAGACCAGTCTGTCCACTGAAGACAGAGAGACTAAACTATTGTCAACCACTTTATCAAATTAGTCTGAGATTTAATCAATCTTAAGTTAATTGCAGGCTGATTGTGCAACGTGGATCTAATAAACTTGGGTATGACATCAAGTTTGATGTATGCAGACTGTACAACATCACAACTACTGAACTGTAGGTTACAACGCAAGTTAATATAAAAGAAAACGTCATCGGCGTGCAACAGCCATCTGCGCTGCTATGGTGGTAAACAATGAAGCTACGGTAAGCAAGAATCAAGCCCTTGCAATAGTGGTATTTATGCGTATGGGGAAAAAATCCAACGAAGAGGAGGAGAAAGAGAATGTGGATCCCGTCATGGCGAGGGAAAAGGGGCCAACTTGGAACACCGATTTTGCAAAGAGAGCTTGAGAGGGTATTTGTGGTAGGCTAAGGATGGTAAAATGGCATATAAACATACGTTCATGAATTTGCTGATTAGAAGACGTAGATGTGGCAGCAGTCACACTGTGAAATGGTTTTCCTAAATCTCTGACACTGTCACAAGACTATGACAACAGCAATCTTTGAGCCTCTCTCACAGTGCGATGAAGCACCACCGTTTTGGAGCCACAACCAATGATATCACCACATTTCTTTGACGTTGAGTTGGACAGACCCAAATCATACAGTGTATACCTGGCTTAAGAGAAAAAAAAATCTGGTCCCTACTTTACCCACAAGGTAACTCGGCTGCCAACAGTTTGGCCCGAGATTCATGTGTGTTTTTCCTCATAGCAGCCTTGAGCAGAGACGAGGAGCATTTTCAAACTTGTGGTCTTCAGCCCCAGCCAACGCTAACTCAACTGACATCACTTGAGGCAAGTCATCAGACTTTTTTTTCTCCTCCCTCTGGAGCCACAAAAGACTTTATAAAACTTTCTTTACATATGCAGTAGTACTCTCCAAGACCTGCAAATAGACTTTAATGGTTTAAATCAGTTGACTTCATCTTTAATGGACTGAAAATATTAATCAAACATAACAAAATTATACATCCTGTTTTCCAAGTATTAAGATAAATTTAAATGATTGAAGACCAACTCTCTCATAAACTTTTGACCATCTTCCCATCAGTAAAAAGAAAAATACCTAACAAGTTTTTCTAAAGCCCCCTCTCTCCCCTAATAATTCATACAGTCCCTCAGTAATGTGTTAACTGCCAACACTAAAAACTGATGGTTGTTGCAGACCACTTCTGTGGTGGTGATTATCAAAGAACTCTTAACACCTCAACATGGAGAATCTGTTTCTGAATGTAAAAGGCAGCTAATTAAATATTAATCTCAGAATGTTTGAAAGTATCAAGCAATATTGATTCACGCAGGGAGCAGTGGATTACTGGCTAACAAGCTGAGAGAGACATGGAAGTGTTAAGTAGTTTCCTCTTTCACTTCGTCTGACGGCTTTAACTCATCACACTGTGTCTGCTGTTGTCATTTTAACTACGTCATTTCAGAGAAAAATGAATGAAAATGTATTGTCTCATGTGAATATAATGACTTCTGATCATGTGTGACCCTCTCCTGTCATTAGTAACTAATTTCAGTCCATCATCTGTCATTCATTTCAGTCTTAAAACTCTGTTTTGAGTTTCACATTCAATTCGATACTCACTTTAACGGTGCTCATTACCTGTTACGACCCCCAAGAAAAGCTTGTTATTCTACTCTGTGATTGGAAATCTGACTGACCTCTCTGTCAGATCTCCTAGACTCTCATATATATATAGACAGCATTTGGCTACACCTCTGCCCTCTTTCTTCCTTTGTGGAGCCAGTAACAGTATATGACATCTCCTGCAAATGAGACCAGATAATGAGTTTAGTTTGTCCTTTTGCAGCCTCCTCGGATTATTAATATTTTATTTGCAGCAGTTTTTTAAAGCAAGAATGACGTGATCAGAGTTTCTCACTTGTACAATTGTGCTTGTCAAAGCTTCAAATAACAATTCTTTTGATTATTGGCTAATTTCCTGATTATTTACTTGATTAATCAATTCAGTCACATTTCTCAGAACCCAAGTTGACGTCTTGAAAGGGTTTTTGTTCGACCAACAGTCCAAACCCCAAAAAACATTTCTGGTTTGTTGCATTCATACAATTTATATCAGAATTCACATTCTTCTTGGGTATTTGTGCCTTATTTTTATAGTACTGTTTTACACTTTGTTCATACAAAGTATATTTATAATTACAGCCTGACCAATACTGGATTTCTGGGACAAAATGCTCCTGCTGACCAATATTAGGCAGTGAAAAAAATCTGATATCCATATATCAATCACTATTCTTTATTTATATACATGCATATGTAAAATCCAAACGATAACAGTAAAATTTCACTGGTATTTTAATAAATTGTAAATAAATATAAATTAAAAACATAAATAGAACAACTTGAAGAAAAAAAGAACAAATATACACAAAAAGCTGCTTGGAAGAAAATCAAAAAGATAAAAACATCTGCTTTATGTTCTGTTAAAAAAAAATATCAGACAACACATACCCCAATATTAATATAGACAAATATACCTGTGCTGGATCAGTATTGGCTGAATTATATATCCGTCTGGTTCTAGTAATGTGACGATATTATTTGTAGTGTGCTTCAAATAGGGACAGTTTAGATGAGATGACACCTTATCTAAACTGATGGAAGCACACTGCAGCTTTTTTTTTTTTAATTACTGAAATTTTTAAATTAGGTGTGGTCAGATGGAACACACCTAACAGATGGGCAATAACTTTATGGGTGCATCTCTATGAAGTTTGAAACTTTCTGCAATCTGTTGAGCACATTGTGCAGAAACGGTCTGTGATTGGAGTCAGCAGACGTCAGCATTAGACTGAGCAGGATGAGCGAAGAGACAAAGTTCAAGCCCCTCCTGATGCATGAATCTTTAACAGGCAGCTGAAAGATTAATAATGCTCTTAACATGCTCGCACTGCAGCTGAGCTATGGAGGAAGCTCAATGTCATAACGTCTGCGAATAAGCAACATGTTTTATCTGTATAACTATAGGCTTATGCTATAGTACTAATGTTAAGTATGTTGTGGTGACAACATAATTCCTGCCTGGATTATGTTCAGAGAGATTTTTTTTTTGACTGAATCAAACAGCACATACATACAATGTCAGTCACAAGGAGGTTGACGTACAAAGTGCAGGACAGTGACACTCTAGTCCAGGGTTTGCATATAGACAGGTCTAGTTTTAGTTAAAGGTAGAATGACTAGGATTTGTGCAACCTATTTATAAATACAGAAAGATAACTGATTGTTGAGTCTCATTCCCAGGACATCAAATATGGACATTTTGTGTTGGCTCAAGCACAACAGATGATGAAGAAAATAACAGAAAACCAGCAGAGGGCAGGGTCTCTGCAGATACAGACATCGTCACACACTTCTAGTGGATCATAAGTTATTATTAAAAGGGATTATGTTTATATGAGTCTATACATTGCTTTTTAAAGGAAAATATTGCATATTATGTCTTCAAATATTAATGACAAATCCTATGTTTCAATTCAATGCTGACTTTTGAATAATGCTGTAGTCACTTCGAGTGTATAGTGTATGCTTATTTTGGTGGAAAACAAATGAAATAAATCATCGGTGAACATTTTACAGATTTGTACAGTATTAGTAGTAATTGTTTATGACTTGTGATTTAACAAAATTTCCTCATTTTGTTATAAGCTTAAAAAGTATACTTGAGGGGAAACCCAATGGAAATTTTTACATTTCCAAATTTGGGTACAATGATTTTAACTACATAGCAATGACATGTTACAGTAAATTTGAGTTAAACAAGGAAAAAACTACCCAAAAAACTCTTTAACAGGGGAAAAAAATGACGCTCAAGAGAAGCATCATAGGAGGGATTCCTCTCCCAGGATGGAGAAACATGTCATAGGTGTTGTGTGTACAGAATAGTCAAACATAGTAACAGTACAGGAGAATGGTGTTATTTTGAAGTAAAAAGGTGCTCATGGAGGGTGGGGCAAGTGGTCAAGTAAAAATGTCCAGCTTACTATTAATAGATATAATTTTTATTTATAACCAGAGGCCCTCTGATTTATTTTTGGCGGCCAAGCTATTACCATGGATTTCCATTAAAAGCAAGTCAAGACAGTCATTGTATTTTGATTTTAATCAGTTTTATCATCATGAGCTACAGTGACCCTTAAGGGAAAGAAACAGAAGGGGTTTGGGTTAAACAAGGCTTTATTATCATTTCAAAAAGTATAGACACATTGTAATATACAGTATGAAGACTGTCATGTATATAAATTTACTTAAATAGGAGTGAATAGTTCATTTGTTGGGACTATTTTTAGCAGCGGATTTGTTTACAGCAGCTGGATGGTGTACGTGGGACTGAGTCAAAAATAAACTACAGTGTGTGTTTGTGTGTGTGTGTGTGTGTGTGTGCTTGTGGCGATGCAGGAACGTGTCACTCAGTGTAATGGTGCGGTTGATTGATGTGCTTTTAATTGTTTTTGGACAACAATGGAGCTCCATGGCACAGAGGAATAAGACATATTAGGCTTTTAATACACACATAATAGTTGTTCCCATGATCAATCCATTGTTAGGTTTGGTCTTTTTAAAGAGTCTGGTGACAATAAGAAAAAATACCCGGCTATTAGACTGAATAAATCAATATGAAAATGTCAAATTTTCTACTGAATACACTGTAAATTGAAGTTGCAGAATTTGTGCAGACACGATCAGCCCTTTTCCTGACGCCTGACTGAAAGCAGCACTCACATTGTTTCACTTAACAGATCATTTGCCTTGATTACTAAACTTGAAAGCATTTCATTCCTGGAATGTGCAGGTGATAAACACCACCGTGTATAACAACCTCCATGTGTAAAGAAACAGCATATGGACGTCAGCCGCGTCCACTGAGATGAGCTCAGCACACTGAAATCTCAACACAGCTCTATGAATAGCATTTTTTTTTT
>JAJHUR010076672.1:19217-32184 GCA_027495735.1 Lutjanus campechanus | reverse complement strand
GTAAGCTAATTAGCGAATGAGGCTGCTATTGTAACGGAACAATCCGTACCGAGGGGGGAGGGAGGAGGAGGAGGAGGAGGAGGAGGGGAGGCAGGCAGGAGGAAGGCAGGCGGGCCGCAGACTGAATAGCAAGCGGAACATTAGTAGAGGTGTGTGTGGGAACACTGTCAGGCAATTAACAGGGCATTAGAGAACACGCACACACACATATACTCACATGCATACACGCACGTAACCATGCACACAGTTGTTGCATGCACACATTTGCACATACATTACAAGCGAATAGAAAAATAGAAACCTCCTGTACAATGTAATGCAATTTAACCATGCACTGTAAAATAAATAAATAAATAAATAAATAATCATGCAGGAATTCAGTGGAATCAACATATCTTTTCTCATTAACTTAACATAAATATTAACATAAAGTTTTATTCATTCAAGTTATTTTTTTCAGAGCTTATCAACACTTTATGAGTTATTTTATGAATCAACACAAAATTATCTCAACTTGTATTTTCAAATTCAGTCAACTTTAATGTCAATTTTAAGGCAGCCTGTACGCCGACTTAACTTAAAACAATTAGTTTATTTTTACAGTGTATAATAAATCCAGTGTTTGTAAAACTTGTCATTTTTAATTATTGCTGAGGCTGTAAGAGGTGATTATCTTGAATTGTATTATGTCAGACCGGAACACATTTAAAGGGACAGTTCACTTCCAAATCAAAAATTCATATTTGTCCTCTTACCTATCTTGCTTTTTATCCATCTGTATTGTTTTGGTGTGAGTTGCCGAGTTTTGGAGATATCAGCCATAGAGATGTTTGCCTTGTTTCCAGTATAACAGAACTAGATGGCACTCAGCCTGTGGTGCTCAAAGCGCCAAAAGATACATTTGAAAAATTCAACAGCGATGAGTCTTCTCAGAAATCATGAGTCAGCTACTCAATATAATCCTCAGACCTTGTTGTGAGCACTTTTATGTAGGAACTATTTTCTTTCTACTGAACTACACACAACAACTGTATCACCATATCATCAGACAGTGCCTGTGACAGTGTGACACATCATTTGTATCTGTTCAACCAACAAAATGATCTGTCTGTGTCTGTGTTTGAATAGAAGACCAGAGGTGGACATGTTTTATACTGGAAGTCATGTTAAATCAGGCAAATGTTTTATTTGGTAACCTAACATTCATTGGAAATGCAATTGTAGTGTTAAAACGGTTTAATATTGGCATATAATTAAATATTTCCACATTCAGATACTGTCATGTAAAAAATGAAATATGTGTTTTTGAGTGAACTAACCCTTTAACATAATGCGGTCCATCATGAAAAAATTAACAAAAAATTAACATTGAACATTTGGAGTGAGTTAGTCTTTATTGTAAGGCTGGTTTGGTTCTCATTGCATGCCATCAGACAGGTGTTTCTATTTTTCTGGTCACTCAGGGTCTGACTGACAGACAGAGAGAAAGAGGGAGAGCAAGAAAAACAGTGCAGGGCAGCCGAGCGCCATTTTACACCCAGAGCCTCAGCAAAGCTGTCTGACAGTCTGCCTGTGGCTGAGATTAGCCTCATCTATCCGGTGTCAGTGACGGTCGTGTCCAGAAAATCACAGCATAAACGGGTCTGACTGAGGTCTGAGAGAGAGACACACACATACACACGCACACGCACACGCACACACACACACACACACACACACACACACAGACACACACAGAGGTCAACTGATTACTCATACAAACAGACTGAAATAGACTGTGGTGCTGTGGGAATGTGCAGGGAGGGGAGGGATGGAGGGATGAATTGGGTTTCCATGTGACAGAAACAGAGCACACCTCAGTCTTCCCCCGACTGGGTCCACATCCTGTCCCCGGTGCTAACACTTTGTCCTTTCATCAATCACACCTGCACGAAATCATATCAGAACAATGCACACACATTCAGGCGTATGCACCCTTGTTTTCTTTTAGTATAAATAAATAACGCCTCTGATATGTAAGCACAGCCTTTATTTTCAACAGATAGGTAGTTTTTATCATCTCATAACTGAAGAGGGATTCCCCCCCCCCAACAAAATGAGATATCCATCAGTCCACACAAGTGACAACTTCTCTAACAAAATGATTGATAGCACAAACTGGAAAGAAATCATGGCACTTTTTAAAGGTTAGGAGGCACCTGGAATCATTGGCTGACAAAATGATTACACTTGCACAAAGTGGATCCTGTAAATTTAAGAGATATGACTGATGGTCCTCGGTTGCCGTAGTTGTTATGAATGATATTGTGTTTGAAACTCTTATTTAACTGCAATCATTTGCTAAATGAAGGGACTACTGGGAAATTTGACATTAGATGTAATAAAATGTGAAAATGTGTGTGGGAAAAATCTGCAGCTATGGGTTAAACCACATACTGTGAATTTAATCTGATACAAATTTCTCTAGAAAATGTTTTCTTACTTCTGCGGGCCATTTTACATGTTATTATCCACCTTTTATTCTAATGCACAAATTCCAAACCTATTAGAAATAAATAATGCTAATCAGGACTATAGCCAGGATTTTAGAAGTACTACAGTCTTAAGTCCAGGTCCACCACCCCCCAGAAACCATTAATTAAGTCTGAATTCTTTTATTATTTTAATATTTTTTCAAAATATGAACTTTTCATGAGCTAAGAGCATCTATTTTCAGCATTGTGACAATGTATTTTCAGGTAATCCAAATGCCAGGAAAAATATTAGGATGGGGAAATAACCCGTCCTTTATTTGTTTATTTACTGGGCTAAAACTAGACAAATTTAATATATTGTTTCTACTGGAATCAGCCTGTTTAAGATCCATCAATGTAGAATAAAAACTCTCTCCAGGTTCCTAAAACATCTTAATTCCCAGAGAGAATTAGAGAGGACATGACCTCATTGTCCTCAATGGTGGCAACAGCACTGATGCTTATTTTAAATAACCTGTAGCCTCTTTGGATTTATTTTCATTTTTAATCCTGTAACACCATTTGTATTATATTAGATAGATGAGTTTCTGAGACCTGTACAATATCAACAAGATAAGTACTTTCCTGAAAAAGCTGGTTCATCCAATCCGAGATATGTCTTCTGCCCTCTGGTGGATTCTCAGTGCACTGCAGGCTGCAGCTGGCCTGTGAGTGCAAAATCTGTCATGGATGCTTTTATGTAGTAACTTAAATGTTTTGGGCAGGAAAGTCTTTGCTAATTTTGAAAGAATAGATTATATTGTGCTAATATTTCAATATAAATATTCACTGTATTGAATCAAACTATAATTACTGAATGTTTTGCACATTTTTTTTTTGTAAAATTGTGCTGAAAATGTGTGTATCGAACATGATACAGCAGGAATATAAGATAAATTTATCTGTGAATCATTATTCTATTGAATTCAATTATGCAATCTGCATTATGCCTTCAACACTCACAAATACATTGTTAAATAAACTTATTAAAGAATGAAATGCCATATTAAGATAAATTTAGCATTGACAGAATTGACCACTTCAGATTATGTTGACCAAGCCGTTCCTGAGCAAAACAAAAAGGTTCCTGTTTGAAAAGAAAAGAACCAAAACAATTGAAATGTGCCAAATTTCTCCAAAATACATATTTGTTTTTGTTTCTAAGATGAAAATATTGTGATCAATGAATTGTATCAAATATTATACAAACAAAATATCATACATATAAAAATTGTATTTTTTTATTTTGTCAAAAGGTCCAATAAACACTTAAATTAAAAAAAAAATTAGAAATTCTGGCAATTATTTGATGTGTCAGGCTTTACAGGCCAAAATAAACAAACACAGGAGCTTCTCCTCTCTGTATGGGCTCCCTCATTTGTAAAATGTCCGGCGGGACGGAGAAATGGAGATATCAGGACGGGAGCGCTCGTATTTATGAGGCTTTCTGACAAATAGGCGCAGTTACGCTCCGTCGGCGCACTGCCTGTTTACATAGAGCAGCTCCATTTCAGCGCCAGGCGTTTATGGACCATGTACGCGCGTGTGTATCGACGTGAGCGTGTACGCGCGCGTGTGTGTGAGATGGCCTGATGACCTTGGAGAGGGTCACTTGAGACAAACCAGAGCTGCTACGTGGACGCAGACAGCCTCCAGTAAACCTCCCAAACCTGCGAGGCTGCTGAAGTTTTGAAGGTGACTGGAAATACCAACGTCCTGTGCGCACTCTGCCTCTCCCGGGCTCCCCCTGCGCTCTAACTGCCTATTATGGCTCATATTGGAACGACCCGGAGTTATTTCCTATACAAATAAAGTGCCTTTGAAAGAGATTAGAGAAATATGTATGAATTTCAGCTTAATTTATTTGATCATTCCACATTACAAAGCAGCGTAGTGCTCAAATGTGATAACAAGTTTCCAGTTCCTTTCATTATGTAAGAGAAATTAGAGCTCGATAGGGTTTCAGTGGGGCGCGGTGGTCCCTGGGATGAAATGTAATTTGTGAGGAGAATTTGTTGTATCTGTCACAAATATTCCCAATTAGCTGCGTAATTATTTGAGGGTTTCTGCAATTACGGCTTAAAGCGGTAAATTTGAAGCTGTGGCTGTCCCTAATTGGTCTAGATTTGATATTTTGCATATTTGCATAATGAGGAAATTGGGAGGAAATTGTGTTCATCCATTTGTGAAAAATTCTATGAATTTTATGAATCTGAAAGCCGTCCCCTTGCGGTCGGTGACTTTGCCTCAGCTCCCAGAGGAAGCCGGGGGGGGGCGCGCAGGGCACGGTCACGTCTCCATGTGCGCTCCAGAAGCACTCAGGGTGAACGCAGGAGCTTTACACTATTCTCTCTGCAGGAAATGCTGCACAAATCCGTGTTCTATGAAGAAAATAGTATTAAAAACATTCCATATATTGTTTTTTAGTAATATTCAGCCATAAAGCACACATTCCTGCATAAGAACACACATTTGTGATGGAATCTGCTTCTCTGATTTATGAAGCATTAGCAGAAGGACCATGCTTATCTTTCTCATTCTCCATCAGTTAACAAACAATATGGCTGTATGGGTTTTATTAAGAAGTCTTTGATTTTGTCATTAGGTTTCTATTAGATAATTCATCCAGATTGGTCTGTGAGACTTAATTATGCATTATCACAGTGTGCTGATTGATATTGAGAAAGCTAAGTGTTCTATGTAATTGGTAATAAAGAAGGTAATTTTAGAAATTTGTCCAATCAGTAATGATTATGAGGCTGTGAGTAGGTAATGATGTTAACCCTAGTTGCCTCTCACACAGTCCACCTCTAGCATATCAAATATTAAATATAATAAGCCTGACAAAAAGAGGAAATGACCTGTTCAAGCACATTAACATTATTAGAAATATTTCTGGTTTCTGGAGTTTATTTAGAGAATGAGTTCAAGAGGCCAGAGCTCAGGTACAGTCAGACACTTCAGCTCCTCAGATACAGTATGACATGGAGGCTCCACCTGGTGTAATAGTGCTGGTGGAGTGTGTGTCCTCCTCATGTATGAGGGCTTCAGCCCACTGAGAGCCGTATATCAGAAAGCAGTAAAAGAGAGACGCTAAGAGCACTGATGAATGTCTGAGAGATAGATGTCTTAAGTGACCTTGGTACATTACACTCTCCTTCAAAGCCCCAGCAATGAAGATTAGTATAGTCTTATCTCGCCATGCCAAGTGTGCTTGTGTGTGTATGTGTGTGTGTGTTTGTAGTCTTTTTTTTTTTTTTACAGGAACTTGAATATAAATGTGTCTACAGGTCTTGTGCTTTTCAACTTATCACATTTTCCCTTTCTTTTGTCTGCAAATGTGTATAAATGAGTTTAATTTTATACTTTTAATTGAAATATGTTACTGAAATATTTAAAGTGAGGGCTTAACATCTGTCCCATGAGCCAAAACTTTGGGTTTTTTAATGTAACTAACAATGATTTTTATAATCGATTAATTTGCTAATTATTTTCTCAGTTAATGAGTTGTTTGTTCTACCACATAGGATGTCAAGTTAATAATACACATATGATAATATTGTGTAAATAATCCACCCCCCTCTTAAACATACTGCTATGCTCTTATGCTCTTCAATTCTTTAAGTTACTTTCTGTTTCTTTTCCTTACTGGTTCATTTAGTTTCCTTTTCACTATCCAATAAGTATAATTGCACTGACTCTCTCACCACTTCTCTACACTCCTATTTTAAGTGTAATTCATTTACTCCAAAAGAGACCAAACACACAATAAATAAAGTAACAAAACTATCTGACTGAAAGCATTTTTCTTTTTAAAATATAGATAAATATTGCTGAATATTGTTATCGTGAATTCTTTTGGCCACGATAATCGTGCAGTGAGAATCTGATATTGTGACAGCCCTAATTATAATAATATAATAATACAATTAAGTACTTGTGTAAAAATTTTGAATGTTCAGAATGTTACTGCATTGCATTTTAAGCTATTTTCCCCAAATAATAATGAGCAACCTCCATTTCCTATAAATTATTTGTGCTTTCCCAAATATTTGGGTGCGTTCCTAACAAAAAGTCATCCCTTCAATATTGTCAAAATATTGATATTGAAGCATTTGGTCAAAAAATATCATGATATTTGATTGTGTCCATACCGGCCAGCCCTACTACCAAATTTCAAACAAATAATGAAAAATTTGTCCAAGATGGCCGCCTCAAATGTCTTGTTTTTTCACAAATCTCACATTTGAGAAGCTCGAACCAAAGAATTCTTGGCAATTGATCATTTTCTTGATTAATCGATTTGTCTTTTTGGACTAATAATGCCAGAAAATTGTGAAAATGTTGATCATTGTTTCTCAAAACCCAAAATTACGTCTTCAAATGTCTTGTTTTGTCTATAAACCAAAGATATTCAGTTTACTGTCAGAGAGAACTAAAGAAACCAGAAAATATTCACATTTGAGAAGCCAATGTCAGAAAATTTTGACATTTTTTCTAAACAAACAAAAAAATTAATAGTATGAAAATAGGTGGTGATTAATGTAACAACTAATCAATTAATCGACTAATCGTTGCAGCTCTAGTTGTTACCGCACAGTTTCTATTTGAACATGAGAACCTTTTGCTCGTGGAGAGAAAAATTTGGCTGTCAGTGCAGACCCTGAATTACTGCGACGGTGGTTTTATTAAGAGGGAAGAAAGCGAGCCAAAAACAAACACAATCAGGTTGATTTATGGGAGGGAGATCACACAAAATATCCTTCTTTAATATTCACAGGCAGCTCGTAAAATAGGCTGCATAATAATTTCACCATTTCATGGGATATTAGACCATAATGACCACAGTCCACCCCTCTACACCCCACAGCCCTACAGGCTACACACACATACAGATATACACCTCAACCCCTGGGCAGACCAGTGTCGGGGCTAATTTATAGGTGAAAATGAAAGGCGAGCTTAATGTAATGGCTCCTTACAGGCAGGAGATATTATTCGCACCATCACTCCGTGGGCTCAAGAAAGAGGAAGATTTGGAAACAAGAAGGACTGTGGAGTAAAGAAGAGAGCAGGTCAAGTGCGTGTGTGTGTGAGAGAGAGGGAGACTAAACACATCAACACAGGAATTGGAGGGCTCACAGCACACATTCTGGTGTTTTTTTTTTCTTTCCCAGGAAAAAACAACAGCAGCCATGAATGTGTTCCCAATGAATCTACAACTACAAGCCTGAACAAATACAATCACACACACACACAAACACAGCAGCAACAACAGCAGCAGCAGCAGCAGCTGAAACTGGCGTATTCTACTCTTTGAGTTAATGGGAATAAAATACCTCAGTGGATGAGTGCAGATGTGTTTGATACAAATAGTCATTTTCCTATTTGCTGCCTCATTGGGCATGATGAATGATGGAAGTCATGGAGGCGGTGTGATAAATGGCAGCACCTTGGCTCTACTGCATGGCCTATTGATTCTCCTTCTTTATTACCCCTCCAACCCAGCTGGCTGCTCTGCCCCCCCCTCCTCTCTACACACACACATGCACGAGCATGCACACACACACACACATGCATCGCAGAGAAACAAACACACACGTGCATGCAGTGCTCAGTGAATACACACACAGAAAACATGCAACACATGCACATTTGAAGCCGAGCGAGGCAAGGTGATGAGAAAAAGAGGCAAAAAGAGGTTGGAGGAAGGGTGAAGAGAGCAGAGCAGAAGTGTGTTCTCATATTTATGGTGTAACAAAGCCATGAGACGGTTGGCTCAGGTGGAAATCTGCAAAAAAAAGAGAGGAAATCTAAACATACAGATGTCTCAATTAAAGTGTTTTGTGAAGGTGATTCAATCTTCCTGAAATTGTTTTGGTTCATTTATAAATTCCAAGCTGTCAAAGACTGAATAGTTTGATGAGGGATTGGCCTGCGTGTGCAACGCCATCAGTCACACAGACAAAGCGGGCAGGATAAATCAGTGATATGACCATCTACTGAGCTCTTCATCACCAGGTAATGAGGGTAATATCCTCCTCTGCACAGTAACAACCAAGCAGGTTTTAAAACAGACAAACAGACGAGCCCCGATTACCTTTACTGCCCAGGTGAAAAATAAATGGGTAAATTAAATTTTAGGATACCCAAGTGTACTTGCAGTCAGCCCAACCATCAGTAAACTTCAAGTGTTTTGATCATCAGTTAACTTGAAGTTTTGGAACAATTTATTTTGCACTTAGTATATTTCAATTATAATTAAACTGTACAAAAAAGCACATTTTAAGTGGCTGTAGTACACTTTTATGTGCTCAAGTGGAACAACTTCAAGTATACTTAGTACACTTACGTACTAAAATAGATACTTGATTGATGAAATCAAAGTTTACTTCATTGGTGCTACTTTTTCAAAGCACACAGAAGTACAGCTTTAAATAAACTTAAACACCTTCAATGAAGTGAAATTGAAGTACAGAGTAATAAAGGTAATAAAGCATACGAATAGTGCACAAAGAACTCGAAAATACTCCTACTTTTCAAAAGTAAACTAACTTACCATCATAAGTGTTTGAAGTTTAGTATTTTTTATTTAGTTTAGTATTTTCCACTAATGCACAATTTACAGTACACTTACAACAAAGTGCACTTCTTATAAGTACTGAAATACCAGTTTAAGTATTGCAGAATTAGAATATTTATTTTAACTACAATGAAGTACAACCTAACGACATCCATGTTGAAGTACACCATTTAAAAGTACTGTTTAAATATACTCAGGGGCATTGCTATGGGGGGCCAACAGGGGCATACCCAAACTGTGTACTATTATTCAAACTACTTTTGTGTAAATAAACAGCAGTATGATTCTTTTTGGAAACATTGCTCAGCGTATATCACAACACCACCAACAATGAACTAATCTAAAAAAATATATATCACACCTAGCAAACTGAAACCTTACTTACATTTAAACTGAAGCGTTAGCAACGTTACACAGAGCTGCCCTGGTCGCTGTCTGACTTTGTTATTGTTGCTGTCATCACTACTGCATTGCATTTTGGGATATATTTTTCAGCATAATGTCCAGGGCTTGCATAGTGGAATATTTCCCCGGAAATAGAATGCACCTCACATACTGTTGATTTCATACATACTATTTAAAGGTACTAAATTGCATGCCAGTATGGGATTCTGGATGCAGCTATCTGGTATTTTATGTTGTCTTTTTGTGCACTGTTACTTTGTGTATTATCATGACTCAGGTCAAATGTGTCACCCTGACAAAAGCCTGGCCCCCCAGTAAAACTGGTCTAGAACCGCCACTGGATATACTTAAAATCTGGCAAAAAAAAACAAAAAAAAAACAATATGCTTCTGATAACTTTTGTATTCTTAAATCACAATTCTATACACTGAAGTATAATAGTATGGGTGTACATATTCACACTGAAAATACTCGTGCACAGACACACATACCCATGCCATCAGCGAGGCGGAGTGATGTTTGAGTAGCAGTGACAGGCATTTTCTCTGTGTGTGCAGAGGTGAGCCAAGAGGACTACTTTCTGTTGGACAGCAGGAAGTGACACAGGTCAGAGGGAATGAGCTTAGAGGCCTGTCACAGACGGCTCAAGGAAATGTCTCTATCATCACGCTCATAAAAATGAAAACACCAGCCTTTTTTTTTTTCTGGCTTTATCTCTCCAACGAGAAACAGAGTGATCAAACTGCTCTGTTGACCCCTCAGAGTTCAATTTACCTGCTGCATCTCCTTGACCTTGAACCAGAGAGATAATAATTCAGGGTCCTGGGCAGGTGATAAATGGTTTGTGTGCATGTGTGTGTGTGCACGTGCATGTGACTGTGTGTCCATATCTAATTCACAAAAGAGGAAACAAATGGAGAGGCAGTGAACACACACGATCAAAAACACACCTGCTACCACTAATCTGTGTTGTGTAACGTACTAGAATGTAACAGAAATTGCTGTTTTTCAATTAAGATCAACTTTGTTCCACTAGGCTGCAGAATAATAGAATATTTTTTTGGTCTGTGGCCTCGTTCAGTGTTTGCATTATTTTGCTTTTAAATTTTCCATTATTTGGATCTAACTGTCAGTGCAGCTGTGGTTAAAGATGGTGATTTACTACATTTAACATGTTTTGGTACTATTTTCTTTAAAAGGCACCTTTTATAAAGGGTATATATAAGGGTACATAAGCAGTAACTAATTTATTTTATTTATATTATTGATGGATGAATGATAATTTACTCATGCTTTATAGATCAATCAGAATCTATTAATTAGAACAGGTTTTGGGTTGCCTGTTGGGACGGGTTTCAATAACTAGTATTCCTACTAAAGTGGTACCAGTTCCTGACTGGTCGGTACTGAAATATCAGTAAGCTCCTGGTTAAATAATGCTGCTATTGGTAGCTAACGGAGCAAAAAATGTGGGTTGACTTTGCTAAATTTAATGAAAATGCAATAGCTCAGGAACAATTTAACTTGTTACTTCTGCAAAAAAAAGTAATGAGGGTAAAACATCGATAAACACCCATGGAAGATTTTTGAAGAGTATTCAGATCAGATCGTTTACCTGTGCAAATTTAGAAATACTGCAGTTTACACTCAATTATAAGTCATACAAAGAAAATATCACTTTAAGTGGCTGTGAGTAACTTCATTTTGAGACCCCCGTGGACAAATTGAGACTGTTTTATAACCAGTTTAAAACTCATTGTAGTACAATATAAAGTTACTGTCAAATAATTGTAGTTGGGTGAAAACTATACAATTCTATTTCCCTTTGATTTATATGGAACAATAAGTATAAAGTAGCATGAAACAGAAATATTATGGAACAAGTACCTCAAATTTGTACTTACAGTAAGTCAAGTACTCGCACATGTCCAGATTTAATGTGATTATTTGTAATGTTTTGTTGTGTATTGGTCTTTTGTTTTTGTTTTGTTTTTTCTGTTACCTGCCCAAGGAATGTGCTCCATCACTGTTAAATTTAGAAAAAAAAGCACATGTACTTACTGCAGTTCCATTCCTCCACTAATATTAAAGTTTTACAAAACTCTTGATTAATTAAAGAGCTTTAAAAAAAGACAAGCTAGAGGAGGATGAACCGCAGCATTTTTAAAATATAAACTGGCCACCTTAAAGTTGTGTTTATTAATGGTATCTATAATGCACTGAGAAATATTTATCAACCAATAAAGCCATTAGTTACAACTTATAAACCCTCTATAAATGGTGTCTTATTAGAAATAATAACAATGTCGTAAAACACATATAATATACACATAATATAAAATATGTCTTCATAGGAGATGTTATAATTATTGACAAACACTGTATATTGATAAACCCTTAGTGTGTTATAAACCATTCATTAACTCTTTCAAGAGTGCTTATAAATGCTATTTATTGGATTTAAAGCAATGTATTTTTCCTTAATAACAAGGTCTCACAATCATTTTGATATGAACCTTTTTTTAATTATATGTGTACAGCACATGACAACGTAGGTCAACACAGCTCGGTGAGGTCAGTCCACCAACATTGTACTTTATGCTGACTGCATTTGTGTTTATGTGTGAGAGTGTGTGTGCATGTGTGTGTGTGTGTGTGTCGTGAGCATGTGCGTGTACATGTGCTGGCGGGGGCTTGATGGCTTCCACCTCACGCTCCCTGCTTTAAAAGTCCATTTGGACTCCTGCCTACAATCACCTTCTCGTCGTCGCTGTGGTAACGGAGCCAGGCCTAATTAGTATGCATTATCAATTAACAAACTTAATAGCCGGCAGATTGATTAGATCCTCAGTTATAGGGGCAGAACTCAGGCGAAACATGGAATGAAAAATAATCATACACACTCTCGCTCTCTCTCTTTCGCTCACACACACGGCTACAAACACACACGCACACACACAGCGGCAGCTCACTAACCTTCTCCTCCTCCTCACTTGTGTAATTACTGTATGCATATGGCGGTGAGTGGATTGGGAATGAGGCAGTGTGAGGTTTTAAATAAACCTTCAGCTTATAATGAGTCAGGCCGCCATGGCTAGTTTAGCTCTGATTGTGCTCCACTCTAATGAATGACAAACCTTCTCCACTGCACACGCATGCATGCACGCACACACACACACACACACGGAAACTGCTTAACTGTGTATCAATACGATAAAGACATGTGCAGTGTGTGGAGAAATGTATAGAGTGCATCTTTCACTCCCACGTGCATCCACACTTTCACCGTGCACACAGTGTGTATACAGTATACACACACAGACATAGACACACACACACACACACTCATACCCACACACTCTGAGAATGTAATCAGGCGTTAGGTTTACCCTCCTATCAGTCTAATGGAGGTTAATGAATGATTAGGTCTAATAATTTTAGAGTGGAGCTCTGGCTTAGCCACACG